>PISX010007620.1:0-87798 GCA_004024625.1 Mellivora capensis | reverse complement strand
CTCTCTCTGCCTGCCTCTCTGCTTACTTGTGATCTCTGTCAAATAAATAAATAAAATCTCTCTAAAAAAAAAAAAAACTCTAGAAAATCCAAACTAATCTATAGGGACAAAAAGCAAACTAGTGGCTGTGTGGGGAGGCTGGATAGGGAGAGAGGAATTTCAAGGGTGAAAAGAAACTCTTTTTTTTTTTTTTAATTTTATTTATTTATTTGACAGAGAGAGATCACAGTAGACAGAGAGGCAGGCAGAGAGAGAGGGAAGCAGGCTCCCTGCTGAGCAGAGAGCCCGATGTGGGACTCGATCCCAGGACCCCGAGATCATGACCTGAGCTGAAGGCAGTGGCTTAACCCACTGAACCACCCAGGCGCCCCAACTCTTTTTTTTTTTTTAAAGATTTTATTTATTTATTTGAGAGAGAGGCAGTGAGAGAGCATGAGCGAGGAGAAGGTCAGAGGGAGAAGCAGACTCCCCGTGGAGGTGGGAGCCTGATGCGGGACTCGATCTCGGGTCTCCGGGATCATGACCTGAGGCGAAGGCAGTCGTCCAACCAACTGAGCCACCCAGGCGTCCGAAAAGAAACTCCTGACAGTGATTGATACGGTCATTAACTGGGTTCTGGCATCAATATTCAAAATTAGCAAATTGTGCCCTTTCGTGTAGTCTACCACACCTTAATTTTACCTCAATATGCAATTCTTTAAACACTGCATATAAATCAAGGTCCCTGCAACAGGCAAACTCATAGAGACAGAAAGTAGAATGGTGACTGCCAGGGGCTGGGGAGAGCTAGGAAGGGAGAGTTACTGTTTAATGGGTGTCGAGTTTCTTTTTGGGATGATGAAAAAGTTCTAGAAAGAGATAGTGGTGATGGTTATACAACACTGTGAATATACTTAATGTTACTGAGTTGTGTACTTTTTAAACTTTTTAAAAATGCTTACATTGGTCATTTTTATGTTGTGTATATTTTCCCACAATTTAAAAAGTGTAAAAAAAAAAAACTCAAAAATATGGCATATAAGTAGACACTTGTATTTGAGGGGAAAGATGAGGGCTCTCGGGGCACCTGGGTGGCTCAGTGGGTTAAAGCCTCTGCCTTCGGCTCAGGTCATGATCCCAGGGTCCTGGGATCGAGCCCCGCATCGGGCTCTCTGCTCAGCAGGGAGCCTGCTTCCTCCTCTCTCTGCCTGCTTCTCTGTGACCTCCATCTGTCAAATAAATAAATAAAATCTTTAAAAAAAAAAAAAAAAGATGAGGGCTCTCTGCTCTTCTCAACATATTAAGAAGTGTCTGTCCTCAAAAAGGTTTCGAACAGCCTTTCTCCCATAGGACAGACAGTCTTCCCCTCTCATAGAGCAAGACCCTCATGAAGCTTTGCTCCATGGACCCAGGATTGCCAGGGGACGGTCAGGCCCACACCTCTGCAGCAAGCACCCCTCCACGAGGTCTGACTGGCCGCAATCCCTTAGACTTGCCACTCCCCGAGCAGAATGCCCTTCCCTCTTCACATGCCAGCCCTCCCACCTTCTCCCACCTCCATGCCGCACCTCCACCCAGATTCTCACACGCCACCCTTGACCCACAAAAGGCTGCCAGGCTTCTGCTTGTTCCAGATATCCCCCTCTCCAAGGGGGTTGCTTCTCGGTACCCCCAGACCCCTGGGGCCCCTTGTCCTTTGGCCCTCATCACGGTGTCCTGTGCATCTGGTCTCTCATCTCTGAGCTGGGAGCTCCTTCAGGTCGGGGACTTTGTCTAACCTCCTCTGTCTCCAACTTTCAGATTCCAGTTTAGAGCCTGCCCAGCCCATCAACTGTCAGGATGTGGGCTGAGCCAGTCCCTGCTTTACCAATTCAGGAATGTCCCTAGTGGAGAATAATGTGGGAAAACGGCATTCTTGGTGAACAGAGCAGCTTTGTTTCTGAGTTTTGGCTCACGGAGGACGAACTCTGGGGACTTGGGCAGACCCGTGCCCAGTGCCGGGAAACCTAGCCTCGGCTTCTCCTTACGGACTCCCCTTCCTGACTTGGGACCCAGAGAGCAAATCATTTCCTTTCTCTAGACCTCACTTTCCTTATCTGAAAACGGAGCTCGGAGAACTCGTCCTCAAGCTGGGTGTGGAAGGAGGAGTGGCAGAGGGGACATGGGAGTGTTTGCAGGGGTCCCTGCGCGGACAGCATCTTGGTCACTCAAGGCCTATTTTCCTGCAGAGCTTTGGCCTCAGACTCGTTGAGTTTGGTTCAAGTCTCGTTCTTCCAAGGGTGCCGGTGGGGGTGTCCCTGCCCTTCACAGGCCCTCATGCACAGGTGACCCGTTCTGGCCCATGGTTGGACCGGTTTTTGTTCCGCCTTCCACAGGCAATGTGGATCTGCGCTTGTAACAACCGTGCGCCTGTGACTGAACAGTCATTCACCGTAGCCTCCCATCTCCCGTCCCTGCTGCAACACAAGCCCCCCTGAATTCCTAGCTACGCCTATCACGAGACACAGGGGGGTGTGCGGCAAAGGGCAGGGCTATCTTTCCTGCTAACATGCATCCCTGTCACAGCTAAGGAAAAATGAGACATGCAGCCCCTGTCCCTGAGTCACTTCCCTGAAAGGGAAGGTCTGGGGCCCGGGGAGAGTCGCCAACCTCCGCACTAGATCCCTTCCTCCTTACTCACACGTGCCTGGTCTGACTCAGGACTGGCTTGGTTCCACCAGGAGCCCCACTCATGTCCCTACTTCCTTCTGTAAGAACATAAAACTTTTTAAACAGGTCATGGAGTCTCCGCCACAAGGCTAAATTCTGTCTTACACGCAGCACTGTACCAGAGCCTCTCCCGCGTGCCCGGAGCTTTGCACGCAAAGATGAAAAGCTTCGAGCCCCGTCTGAAGCAGCGAGCCCCTGGCCACAGAGCAGGCTGCTGAGGGGGGAGAAAGTAGGTGCCTCAGCAAACAGGACAGAAAGGACAGGAGACTAGGGAGGGGGTGGCAGGCTTCGTGGAGCAGGAACCTGAAGGGGCCTTCCCACGCTTCTAACAAATGAGGGCAAACAGCTCTTCGTACCTCATGAGTGGACCCAACCTAGGCAAGAAGGGTTGTTCCAGAACTTTGAGAAATATTTGTTACCTGAGTCAGGGGCCCAGCGGCTGGCAGTCAGGCCCATCTATCCTCACCAGAGAGGTACAGGGGGTGAGCAACCTTGGGTTCTAGCAGCCCCCTAGCTTCCTTCCTCTTCACCCAATCCCCCAGACTTTCCCACAGTGGGCCTCAAAGCCAACCACGAGCTGAGGGAACGCCAACTGAAATCTTCTTCCCTCTTTTCTCTGTCACGGTTCTACTTCTGGACCTCACGTGTTTTCTTTTTTTTTTTTTAATTTATTTATTTGTCAGAAAGAGAGAGCGAGCACAGGCAGACAGAGTGGCAGGCAGAGGGAGAAGCAGGCTCCCTGCCGAGCAAGGAGCCCGATGTGGGACTCGATCCCAGGACGCTGGGATCATGACCTGAGCCGAAGGCAGCCGCTCAACCAACTGAGCCACCCAGGCGTCCCCCTCACGTGTTTTCTTCCAGAGACATCTCATAGGTATACTTTTTTTTTTTTTTTAAAGATTGTATTTATTTATTTGACAGAGAGAGAGAGCACAAGCAGGGGGAGCAGCAGAGGGAGAGGGAGAAGCAGGCTCCCCAATAAGCAGGGAGCCCTGTGCGGGGCTCAACCCCAGGACCCTGGGATCACGACCTGAGGTGAAGGCAGACACTTAACCGACGGAGCCACCAGGCGCCCCTCAAACGGACAATCTCCACAACCCCCACTTCCTCCTCCCATTCCAGAGTATCCGACATAAGCAAGCGTCTCTATCTCTCCCTCTTCCTTTTTAATCCAACCATAGTACACCGCAGCACTTAAAGTGTATTAAAGAGTGGCCCCCAAAGTTCCCATCCATCCGGAACCTCAGAATGTGACCTCATTTGGAAATGGGGTCTTTACAGATGTAATCACTAAGATAAGGTCATGCTGGATGACGGGGGACCCTAAATCCAAGGGTGGACGTCCTTCTAAGAGGAGAGAGGAAGGCCATATGAAGACGCACACAGAGGAAGGCCATATGAAGACAGAGACAGAAGCACAGCGACACAGCTACAAGTAAAAAAATGCCAAAGACTTGGAGAACCACCAGAATCTAGGAGGAGGCCAGGAAGGACCCCCATTCCCAAGCATTCAGAGGGAGCACAGCCCTTGATCTCACACTTCGGCCTCCCATCTGGGAGAGGAAGCATGTCTGTTGTTTTAAGCCACCCATTGCCGCCTTAGGAAACGCACAGAAACCCCTTCTAACTCCCCCTCTCCAGAAGACCGTGACAGTCTCACTTTTTCCCTATTAGCTGTTAAGTATTCCCCCTTGTATAGACCATGGCTGGTTTCATCCACCTCCTGTTGATGAATATCTAGGCCATTTCCAGTCGTTCGCGTCCACGGGTAATGCTGCAGTGGCTCTCGGTACCGAAGGCGGTGTGCTCCTGGGCAAACACACGGGGAGAGACAGAACTCCTGACTTGAAGAATAGGCACATCGGGTACATTTACATTCTTGAAAGCTATCGAGAGAAGGCCCTCCAAAGAGAGCAGACACTTGACATTGGTAAAAGCAATGTACGAAAGTGTTTCATTGGCTCACTCGTTTGCTTTTCCTATTCCGAATCAATGTACGTTTGTGGTCACAAATAAAACAACACGATACAAAGATGTCTGTGTTTGTGTCTCTCTTCTTTTAAGGGCACCGGATCGGACATCTCCCTCTTACACCTCCTTCTCCTCCCTCTCTCCTTTGCAGCGTTAAAAGTGCCAACACCTGTCCCCTTCCACAGCTTTCTTCTTGCTCACACTAAACCCCGAGGACAGACACAGAGGACGTTTGCTCACTTGTATTAATACAATCAAATAACCAGATCCACCGAAATTGTCCCCCGTTTCACAGTAGGCAAATCTGCAAGTCAGTATCCTAATTGTGTTCTCCTATAGACACGCCCTTTCAGAGATCACCCTCCGTAAATGGGATTAGAACAGGCATGCGGAGTACCAAGTGTTGGAGATCTTTTCAGCGCAGTCTTCAGACCTCTTTTCTCCTCCTCTCCCTTCTCTCCTCCCCGTTTCCTCTCCTGCAGCCCTACCCAAGCAACCCTGCTGGGCAGCCTTCCCTCTCTTCCTCAGGCTCACAGATCTGTTTTGAAATACACACCGATCCGCAAGTGTGGGGCTGTGGGGTCAAGTGTTTCTTTCTGTGGGGCTGCTTTGCAAAAATGGGAGATTAGCACCCATCTCCATTCCTTAATTTTTCTCACTCCATGATAAAGTCTCTCAGTGAAATCCTTCTAAATCTTTTAATGGCTCTGGAATATTTCCTGGCCGTGGGACTTTTGCTTTATTTCCAGCTGTTGTGGTGGTCGTGGGTTTTGTTTTGGTTTTGGCTTTTTTTTTTTTTTGGACATTCTGAATAATTCCACAGTAAACATCTGGGGACATTTATCCTCTTTCTTTTTCATTCTTGTTGCTCACTCCCTGCTGGTTTCCTCGTATGTTTTGCAACTTGTGCTTTTCTCTCAAATTCAACAAAGATCCTATAGGCAGCCTGGGCAGGCTGGGTTGAAGGTATATTCCTCCGAAGAGGTAATGCTTTTGCTTCTGCCAGGTGTCCCAAAAAGACACCAGTCAGAATTAGCTTTTTTTTTTTTTTTTCCTTGCAAAATACACACATTAAATTTACCATCTGAACCGTTTTTAAGCATATAGTTCTGTAGTGTTAAGGACTTTCATACGGTTGTGCAACCAATCTCCAGGACTCTTCATCTTGTAAAACAGAAACTCTAGGTCTTTTAAACAACTCCCCATTTCCCCCTTCCCTCATCCCCTGGCAACCACCACTCTACTTTCTGTCTCTATGGACTTTCCAGCTGGGAATAGCTTTTATGTTCATTTCCTGGCCTAGACACTCTAGGATCACATGAGTTGCGTAAATTGAATCCAAGATTCAAAAGAAGGCAGGAGTGTAGTCATACATTTCTCAGAAGAGGCCTTCCCCAACCAGGCGAGGTTAGAAGAGCTTCCTTCTCCTCTGCCTTTGAAGGTGAGTATATTTTTTTCTGGCCTAACTTTCCCTGGAAGTTTAAACCCTGGAGGGTCCCAGCTGTTTGTGGGAGTCACAGTTCTACCTCTCTGCTTCAGGTAGGTTCAAAACATTGTTCTTGTCCCTGTGGCTATTCAAACCCAAGTCCCTGCATTGTCCAGACCAGCAAAGGGCAGCCAAAGCTGCCTCACTCCCTCCCCAAAAAAGGCTCTCAACTTCTTTTATGTCTCTTGCTCAAGGGCTATCCTATTTCCATGTAGCTCAGCTATGCATAAAAAGTGTGTTGAAGACACCTGGGTGGCTCAGTTGGTTAAGCGACTGCCTTCAGCTCAGGTCATGATCCCAGAGTCCTGGGATCGAGTCCCGCATCAGGCTCCCTGCTTCATGGGGAGTCTGCTCCCTCTGACCTTCTCCCCTCTCATGCTCTCCCTCACTGTCTCTCTCTCAAATAAATCTTTTTTAAAAAAAAAGTGTGTTGACTGTTTTCCATCCTGTTTCTGGATATTTTATAGTTTTCCCCACTAACTATCAAATCTTCCATCTTGCTGGAAAGCAATCTCCCTTACATTTCTTTTTCTTTGTATAGGTTATTTAGCCTTAACTTTGCGTGGCTCCTGCCTTATTTCTCCAATGGAGCTAGAGGTCTGGCATTCACCAGGCATAGTTCCCTCTGGACATACAGGAAATTCCCCATGAAAACCAGAAGTATGAGGGGAAAAGAGCCAGAACTCTCTGTAAGGGATGGGGGGTGGACACACAGATGGTGCTGCCTCTGCTTCAAGGATGTTTGGGGCCCATAAAACTTACGTTTATAACATTGGCAAGGGTCCGTAGGATGGAACTGGGAATACCTTCAATGGAGTAAAGGGCTAATGGGACAGTAATAGTGGCTAACATTAATCACTTTGTCCCTTAATTCCTACACACACACACACACACACAACACCAGAGTTAGAAATTCTCACCCTCATATTAGAGATGAGGAAACCAAACTGATGGTTGGGGGGAAATGTGGGGGGAATGGGGGAAACCGGTGAAGGGGATTAAGAGTACATTTTCCTGATGAGCACTGAGTAATGTATAGAATTGTTGAATCACCATATCGTACACCTGGAACTGACAGAACACTGTATGTTAACAATACGGGGTTAAAAACAAAAAAAAGAGGCACCTGGGTGGCTCAGTGGGTAAAACCCTCTGGCTCTGGCTCAGGTCATGATCCCATGGTCCTAGGATGGAGCCCCGTATCGCATCGGGCTCTCTACTCAGCGGGGAGCCTGCTTCCTCCTCTCTCTCTGCCTGCCTCTCTGCCTACTTGTGATCTCTGTCTGTCAAATAAATAAATAAAATCTTAAAAAAAAAAAGATTTAACATGTGGAAAAAAGGACAAGCTTTCATATGTAAATTCCTTTTACTATATTAAAATCTCCACCTATTAACCAAAAAAAAACAAAAAAACACCCAGATAAGGAAAACAGAGCCCAGAAATTTTGACAATGTGCCCAAGGTCACATGGTAGCAAGTGGGAGAACAAGTATCAAATCTAAGTATGTTTGGCCCCAAAGCCCTTGCTGATAACTGCGAGGGCGGCCTGCAAGCAAAAAGAAGAGACCACGTGCCCCCACTTAGCAGCTTTCTGCAGCCAGAGGAACCTGCCTGTACGGCCAAGAGAGGCCTGACTCAAGGGACAGAGCCCACGAGGATGTGGAGCTGGAGGGTTGACCTGAGGACCCGGACACTTCACAGTCACAACCCAGAGGCTGCATGCATGGCCTCAGCTGGTCATGGCAGGACACTCTGGCCGGAGCTCAGGCCGCTGGGCCTCAAGAGGAGCTATTCCTCTTCACCACGGATGGGCTTGCTTTCTGGGCTTCCTCAGAGGTTAGACAGTCTGTGGCCCTTGCCCTTTGGTCTCCCCTCATCCCCCCCTGTCTGGGCTTACGCTGGGCTAGGAGCTCAGCTGTGTCTTCCCAGCTGGGCAACTGGCTGGCCAGGGGCACCCATGAATCCAAGGCCATCAGAAGGCTCCTCACAGGTGAGGGAAGACAGCCTCTTGACCCACTGTCACCACCCCACAGGGGCTGGTGATGTTGAGATCCCAGTTAACAAGGAATCAGCCTCTGAACCAGCATAGACACAGGGGGGACAGGAGAATGGAAGAGGATAAGAGCTGAACCATATCAGAGTGACTCAGGAAACTTCTGGAGCCAATAGGTGCCCCAATAGGGCCCTTCTCCTTCCCTCTCAGCACACCCCCTCTTCTCCTGGGATCCCTCATCTCTCCCAGAATTCCCCACTTCTCCCAGCATCCCTCATCTCTCCCAGAATCCCCCACTTCTCCCAGCATCCCTCATCTCTCCCAGCATCCCCCACTTCTCCCAGCATCCCTCATCTCTCCCAGAACCCCTCACTTCTCCCAGCATCCCCTCATCTCCCAGATCTTTCCCACATCACCGCACTTCTCCAAATACATTCTCCCAGGTCCAATCCAGAAACAGGTATCAACAGATTCTCATGTCAATCAGTAACAGCATTTCCATCGAGTAATGTTCTTTTCAAGTCTAATGCACAACAGATTGTAAAATGCACCAATATTTTATACCCCACTAAGAAACAGGGAGGGGGAGCTGAGCTGTCAAATTATGATATGCCATTGATCCTGATTTCAGAGATGTTAAAATGTGGCGAGTGGAGGGAAAGGTGGATTTTACAATCTGTGGAATATGGTAACACTAAGAGCCTTGTTGTGCCTTTGTTGTCTTGCCGGAGGGTTACAGGATATTTCCATGTGAACCTCACTGTGAATGGCTAGTATGCAGGAACTGTATGCCCAGAGCCATCCTAGACTCTGGGAGTCTTTCCTTTCGGAAATCACAGTCTAGTAGGTGATCTTGGAGGCAGGCCCAAAGCACATCTACAAAAGAGTTAAAGGCCAGTTTCTATAGTGTTAACAATAAATACAGTAAGTGTTTGGAGAAGGGATGGACTAGAGTTGGCCAGCTGGTCAGAGGAGACTTCATGCAAAGAAAAGGGGTAGACAAATTAAGCTACAAGATGAAGGACAGAGAATGGGGATAAGAAAAGACTGAGAAGGGCGAAGGAGATAAAGTGAAGAAGGCATGGAGAGGAGGCCCGTGGCAGATACTCTGGATGGCAAAGGGAAGGTTGTTTATCTGGAGCAAAGAAGCTGCATGGAATTTATATTGAATAGGCAAAGTCAAGGCCAGACTACAGATCATCTTCAGAGCCAAGCAGTTCTTGATGGGACATGCAGCTGGGAGCCAGTGCAGATTCTTGAGCTGGGGAGTGACCTGATGAGCACATTAACTTAGGGACCACTGATTTGCAAGTTGAATTGGAGGCAAAAGCTGGAGTGATGAAGAAAGACAGCCTCTAGGGCGTGTCTAATGGAGCTCATGTGCCCAGAGGGGCTGAGGGGCAGTTCTCCCTGGCAGTTTGAGCCGTGCCTAGATGGAAAGGAGTCCCAGGCCCTTTTAAGAACTGTCCCTTCAGGGCACTGGCCACCAGGCATTTGCCTGGTCTATTCCAGGGGTGCAGCTATATAAGGAACCATCTTCTACTCAGTAAAACTGGTGCCATTCAGAAGCAGAGGCCGCAGTACATAGTGCTCACATTTGTGCAGAATGTAATTATGTTAAGTGAGTCCTTTCTGCCTCCAGGAATTGAAGATAAGAGGTACATATGTCTTTGATAAGAGGTACATATGTCTGATACGTGTTCATTGATAAAATTCTGTAATCTTTCTGAATGCGCCCTGACAATTTGTAGTAAGAACCATAAAATCAGATGAACCCTATGAAAGAGTAACTCCTCTTTACAGGGTGGGCCCTGAGAATATCAAGTCGGAAATGGCCCAGAGTAGGGCCACTGGGAGAGAGGAGAGCCAGAGAACTACCCCAGGGCCAAACAGAGGGGAAAGGTCTGAGCTGCTTAAGTGAGGTACCTACAAACCTACCAAGCTGGGGAGAAGGGCCGCTATTCTGAGTGCCCCTATCCTGGTTGCTAGGACCCGACAGAGGCAATGTGGTGTTACAGCAAAGATTTTGCTTCAGGGCCCATTTCCTCATCTGTAAAATGGGAATGAAATTTCAGCCAATGGCCATCTTGGTCAGTGAGAAGCTATTATTACTACAGGTATGACTAACAGACAATAGCCGGATGTAAATATTCTTAGCAGGGCTGGGGGACGGGTAGAAGGCAGCATGCAGGGGGCTGTAGGGCATCCACTGGCCCCAGTGTCTGAGGCAGAAGTGGGAAATGGGAGGCCAGAGAGCCTAGTGCCAGGTCTAGGAAAGTTACCTCCAACATGGCAGGGAGACCCAGTGGGGAAGCCAACTTGGTCCAGACTTGCCACTCCGATACTCAGCCCTCAGCAGCCCACGCCTTCTCTTCAGCTCTCCATCACAGCCTGTCCTGAGCACGCGGCCCCTTCTATGCCTCTAGGGATGCCCTGGCCATTCCCCTGACAATGTTGATCTCAGGATGGATAAATCCCTTTTCTCCTAGGGTCAGCCAAACAAGGGTAGGCTGGTCCCCAGAAGAATGTGTCTAAGCAGCTAGAGAGGAAACAAAATTAAGGAATTAAAACGCAGCCATCTAGTAACAGGATTTCTAAGTCCTTATTCTGACAGGAATCTGGCCCCAGACTGGGCTGCAGCCTCCTCTACCAATCTCCTTCCTTCCTCCTCATTGGTACCTATTTGCCTTGGCAAGAAGCCCTCCCATCCAGAACCTGCTTCCTCTGGCCTAGAGCAGCATCAGCCCTGCGCCTAGCTTCTAGCAGGACCAGCCTCTCTGCTTAAGGTCTTGGACAATTCAGTTGGCCCCTGAGAGTCTTCCTTTGGCCCTCAGCCCTCCCACAGGGATAATAATACCTGCCAGGCAGAGTCCCTGTGGGGACCGGTGATATAGTTGGTGGCCCCAACTACAGTGAATGTCGGCTACAGGAGAGCAGGACCCCTCTTGTTCTCCGCCCCATCTCCTGTGCTTGACCCACAGCGAATGCTCCTGGATGTTTGTTGAATTCGTAATAAACATTAACAAGAGCTTGAGTATATACACACCATCTCTAGAAGGATCCACAAGAACCTAGCATCAGTAAATGTCTTTGGATAGTTGAAAATAGAGACCCAAGGAATAGGATACAGAGAGGAAACCACTTTTCACTGTAAATCAATCTGTATCTTTTTTTTTTTTCTGTGCACAGGTATTACCTGTTTGAAATTAAAACCACAATACCATTTATGTTAGGACCAAAACAATGAAATTCTTTGGTATAAATCTATCAAAATATGTAGAAGATCTATATAAGGAAAACTATAAAACTCTGATGGAAATCAAGGAACACCTAAACAAAGGACTAGAGATTCCATGTCAGGGACAGAAGGACACAGTAATTTTTAAGATGTTTGCCATCTCAGTCAAATCCCACGGGGTTATTTTTGTGGATATCTACACACTGAATCTGACGTTCATGTAGAGGCAGAAGAAGAACAAGACGGGAGGGCTAATGCTACCTGACTTCAGGACTTAGTACAAAGGTGTGTTAATCAAAACAGTGAGGTATTGGCAGAGGAAGAGACAAATAGATCAATGGAACAGAATACAAGCCCAGAAACAGACCTACCTCTGAAAGCAAACATTCATAAGTTAGAACTTAATCTAAGAAAACCCAAAAGGTATAAAATAAAATGCATTCAGCCCATGTTTTGCGCTTTGCAAGCCCAGAATTTAAGATCCTGAACCAACCTCAGTTTCCTTCTCTGGGGTCAAGACTCAAGCTTTATAGAGCTGGGTTAGAGGTTAGGTTGTCACTGCAGTATGACAGTCAAAAATTACATTGCTTGTGTGATTTCCAGGGAAGAGGAGAGGAGTGGCCTCACGGCCAGGAGGGGATCCAGGGCAGAGAGGAACCCTTGGCAGAGGTGTCGCTCAAGGAAGGTTTCCCAACTATGGATACACACTGGAAAGTACCTGGCCCCAGCCCAGCCTCCACCAGGCCAGCTAGTCAGCCGGCCTCTGTGAATCACAGTTTCACTGGGGCCTGGACAGCTCCTCCAAGAAGGCAGGCAGGAGGGCTACAAAGACCACAGTCGAGTGTGGTGGAGGTGGGAGGGTACCTGGAGGGCAAGACCAAGCCAAAAGGACCACCATCATGTCCAGGTGGTTCCCTTCCCCTGTAGGATGTTGGGAAGCCCCTGATCACCTTTTTCATCCTTAAAATAACACGCCCAAGACCCCTGCCAAGGGTGGCAGTGGGGAGAGAGCTTAAATGTAGTTTAGGTGGAACAAATATTGCTGTCAGACCAGCAACGGACACGGAGCCTCAAAGGCAGCCGCAGAGATAGGGAGAAAGCTGGATTTCTAAACACATGGTTTAACTTCTCCAATCCTCACTCTCCTCATCTCGACTAGGGGGAATAACACACTCCTTTATCTCCCAGCTTCTGTATGAATTAGCAACCTGCCTGGCACTGAGATGTCCCTGAGAGCTCCATGTGCCTTTATGAGGTATGAATGCCACCCCAGCAAACTGAGTCATTCTAGATAAATCACCATCCCAGCCAGGGCTTCCTCTGGAATCCTGCTCAACCCTGAAGACAAAGGAAGCCACCACACTGCCACCATGAGAGAGAGAATTTATTGCCTTGACTGAGAACCTGAGACCATCTGAATCATGTGGACAAGGTCTTGGCACCCGGAGAGCGAGGCTGGAAAAAAAACACTGTTGCAAAAAAGTAAAATGTACTCAGCTATGGGAAAGACTTAAAGCCCTGGAAGAGAGTTTTTAAGGCGGGTCCCATTTAATGGGAGAAGGGGGCCACTAAACAACAGAGAGCTTGGCTCCCAATCAAAGCCAATGTTGTCTGCAGTTTTATCCTTGGACCCTGAGGAAACAAGCAGGCTGGGCCTGGCTCCACAAAGCCACCAGCCAGAGGGAGGGGAACAGCACCGGTTACCTGGCAAGCAGAGGTGACAGCAGCTGAATCCACACCTGTGAGAATGTCAAGAGCCTGGGAACTGTCAGCCAAGCACAGCTGGGTAGGAAGCAGCCAACTTTTTGGCGGGTGGATTTTGGAGATTTTCACTCAATATAAAGGGCTAAAGCCAGATGTCTAGGTTAAAGTCACAGTTCTCTATTGACTTGGCAGTCTTGAACCAGTGACTTAAACCTTGGGCCTCAGTTCCCAGCTGTGAAATGGGGATGAATACAGGAGCCCCAGCTGTACGGCGTTGTAATAAGGATTTGAGACCAAGCATGTTCTGCACTTAACATAGTGCTCGCCTGAAGTAAATGGCAGCAGCTGTTATTAGTGTCACTTAGGGGAGGTCTGGAAGCAAGCCTTCCCACCTGCCTGCCCCGTCCCGTCCGGTCTGGTCTGGTCCCTCCCTCTGACTTGGGTCCCACCTTCACATAGGCCTGTTATGTGTAACTTTCTGGACTGGATCACATCAGGGAGGCACAGAGCCTTGGAGGGCCCCTGCCAAGCCCACCGCCCCGTGCAGGAGTCTCCTCCTCAGCTGGCCGAGTCTCTCCTTCCATGGCTCCAGGAGTGGGCAGTGCTCCACATGTGGATGGCTCTGATCACAAGTCCTCTAGGTGGAGCTGCAAACTGGCTTACCGTGGGAGTGATTTTTCTGCCAGGGACTTTCCAGTGTCCGGAATCCACCCATCCCACAAACACTAGGATCACCCTGAGCAGGGTCCTAGGAAGTCCTCCAGAAAGTCCCCCTGAACCCCACACTGAGCACCTCATGCAGAATGGCACTCCCCATGAGGACACACACCCCAACGTCTAGATCCATGAGGCACAAAGTCTAGGATGTCCCCAGACCTGACACCAACAATAGTTCACATGCACTACCTCATGAAATCCCTGTGAGGCATGTTCTGTTTTCTCCCCCAGTTTAAAAAATTGTGGTAAAATACACAGAACATAAAACCTGAACCACTTCTAAGCGTCCAGTGCAGTGTATTAAGCACATTCACACCGCCGCGTAGCCATCACTAACCTCCATCTCCAGAACTCTCCTCATCTTGCAAAACTGAAACTCTATACCCATGAAATAACAGCCTCTCCAGTTCCTAGCAACCACCACTCTGTTTTCTGTTTCCATAATTGGGACAACACAAAGCACCTCATATAAGTGGAATCATACAGGATTGTCTTTGTCTGGCTTATTTCACTGAACATACCATCCTCCAAGTTCATCCATGTCGGAGCCTTATCAGAATTTCCTTCCATTTTGGGGTGCCTGGGTGGCTCAGTGGGTTAAAGCCTCTGCCTTCGGCTCAGATCATGATCCCAGGGTCCTGGGATGGAGCCCCGCGTCGGGCTCTCTGCTCCGTGGAAAGCCTGCTTCCTCCTCTCTCTCTGCCTGCCTCTCTGCCTACTTGTGATCTCTGTCTGTCGGATAAATAAATAAAATCTTTAAAAAAAAAAAAAAGAATTTCCTTCCATTTTAAGGTTGAGTAATATTCCATTGCATGTGTTTACTACCTTTAACTTATCCATTCATCTGTGGATGGACACTTGAGTTGCTTCTACCTTTTGGCTATTATAAACAAGGCTGCTTTATTATAAACACGGGTGTACTATCTTTTCAAGACCCCGCTTTCAATTATTTTGGGTACGTACCCAGGAGTGGCATTGCTGGATCATATGATAGTTTTATTTTTAATTTTTTGAGGCACTGCCAAACTGTTCTCCACAACATCTGTACCATCTAACAACCCCACCGACAGCACACAAGGGTTCCAATTTTTCTGCACCCCTGCCCACACTTGTAATTTTTTGTTTTTGTTTTTTAATAGTAGCAATCCTAAAACATATGCAACCTATAGGGAGAGCCTATTTTTTTTTTTTTTTTATCCCTACTTCACAGCAGAGGAAAGCAGGACTGGAGAGGCACTGTGACCTACTCAAGGTCCCACAGGCAGCACATTTCAGACCTGGGATTCAAGCTCAGGGCTGTCTGCAACTGTCTGGTACTCTTGACAGCCCCTATCCCCGCAAATGCTTGCTGTCCAACTCGTCAGTGACCTCCCTGGGGTCTCCAATGTCCTCAGAGCTCCGTTCAGGGCCTGGCTAGGGAGGAAGACCTCCCCACCCCCAAAACCCCAGCCCCCTGGATCTCCCAGACCCAGGCAATCCTGAAATTAGCATCCAACAAAGGCAGGACCCTACACACAACCCACATAGCCTTTGGCCTGGAGGCCTCTTCAGAGGGCCTCCTTCTTGGCTGGTCTGCCTAGCAACAGAGTGGGATTCAAGGCTGGCTCCGCAGCATCTAGAGGGAAGTGCAGGAGGGGTGCCCACGCAGCTCTAGGATTGAGGATTCCGGTTTCTTCAGTGCAAGGAGGCCCTGACCGGAGCGGCTGGAGGGAGGGGTAGGGCTGCTGAGAAGGGCCAGGACAGGCCTTCGAGGTTACTCACAGGCATGCAGACGCAGAGCCGGTGCGTCCCTGGCCCTGTAGCATCCCACCTACAAGACCCTGGAAAAGCTAGGATTCCCTACCTCTCAGTTTCTGCAAAATCGGGAAGACAGTCAAAGCTTGCCGGGAGCTGCGGGTACCAAATGATCACTAGATCCACAACGCCAGGCCAAAGACTGGGCCCGCCTGCACTGGCACCACTGCTGCTTTCCCCGCTCCTGCGTGTCCCACCTTTATCCCACAGTGCTCTGCTCTCCACCAATGGGGGATGGCAGAGCCTTAGATTAAGCGTCCACCCTCCCAGGTGACTCCTTTTAGGAGTTACACATTTGAATGTATTAGTGCTGGTCGGCTTCTTAGAAAAAACAAATGAATAGGGCACACCTGGTTGGCTCAGTCCAAGGGGCATGCAACTCTTGATCTCACAGGGTTGTAAGTTTAAGCTCCAAGTTGGGTGTAGAGATTATTTAAATAAATAAATAAAACTTAAAAAAAATAAAAACAATAATACCTCCAGACAAACAAAGACATGGTCGCAAAGATGTTTGCTACTGTGTTATTTGTAACAATGATAATTTGGTAGTGCCCTGAATTTCATCCAAGGGGACTAGGCTGAACTAGCATCCTATCCTACCATGAAATAGCATAGTATATGATCACTATAAAGGAAATTGGAGCTCTGTATTTATTGGCATTTATTGGCATTGCCATGGCAATAAATGTTGAGTGGGGAGAAAACACAGGTTATGAAGTAGGTCATGTATAGATGATCCCACAGAACATAGATCTGCTCGTGTGTGTGCAGACTACAGGTGCTCCAAGTATGGCTTCCTGATCAGCTCAATAGCATCACCTAAGAGCATGTTAAAAATATAGACTCTTGAGCTCCATGCTGGGAGTGGAGCTTACTTTAAAAAAAAAAAAAAAAAAAGAGGGGCGCCTGGGTGGCTCAGTGGGTTAAAGTCTCTGCCTTCAACTCAGGTCATGATCCCGGGGTCCTGGGATTGAGCCCCACATCAGGCTCTCTGCTCGGTGGGGAGCCTGCTTCCTCCTCTCTCTCTCTCTCTCTGCCTGCCCCTCTGCCTGTTTGTGATCTGTCAAATAAGTAAATAAAATCTTAAAAAAAAAAAAAAGAAAGAAAGGAAAAAAAAAAAGAACTATACAGCTTGTGCCTACCTCAGGCCTCTGGAATCAGAATTTAACAAAACGCTTGGGTAATTCCTGTGTAGGTTACAGTTTGAGAAGCAATGAAGTAAGAAGGAGAGCTTCCCAGTAAAGTATCATTAGAGGTGTTACCTTTGAGGGAGTGGGGGGTGTGGGATTAGGATTTTCTTTTCTTCCTCTGCTTTTCTGAATTGTTAGTATTTTTCTTTTTTTTTTTAAGATTTTATTTATTTATTTGACAGACAGAGATCACAAGTAGGCAGAGAGGTAGGCAGAGAGAGAGAGAGGAGGAAGCAGGCTCCCTGCTGAGCAGAGAGCCCGATGCGGGGCTCGATCCCAGGACCCTGAGATCATGACCTGAGCCGAAGGCAGAGGCTTTAACCCACTGAGCCACCCAGGCGCCCTGTTAGTATTTTTTCTAATAAGCACATGTCGTAAAAACGATAAAGCCTTTAAAATGCTTGCAAAGACATAAGATCCCAGCTCCCAGGTGGCTCTGTTGGTTAAGTGTCCAACTCTTGGTTTTGGCTCAGGTCATGATCTCACGGTGGTGGGATGGAGCCCAGCATCGGGCTTTGTACTCAGTGCATAGTCTGCTTCAGATTCTCTCCCTCTTCCTCCTGCTCACTCTCTCTCTAATAAATAAATCAAATCTTAAAGAAAAATAAATAAATAAGGGACCCTTGGGTGGCTTAGTCGGTTGGGCTGCTGCCTTTGGCTCGGGTCGTGATCCCGGAGCCCTGGGATCGAGTCCCGCATCGGGCTCCTTGCTCGTCAGGGAGCCTGCTTCTCTCCCCACCTCTGCCTGACACTCTGCCTGCTTATGCGTGCGCGCGCTCTCTTTCTTTCTCTCTCTCTTTCTGACAAATAAATAAATGAAATCCTTAAAAAAAATTTTAAATTAAAATAAATAAGATCCCAAACTATAAAACTCACATAGGAGAAAACACAAGTAAAAAAACTTCATTAACACTGGACTTAGCAATTATTTCTTAGCTAGAACACCAAACAAAGCAAGGACAACAAAACCAAAAATAGATAAATGGGACTACATCAAAATTGAAAAAACTTCTGTTCATCAAAGGACACAATCAACAGAGTGAAAAGGCAACCTATGGAAGAAAATATCCACAAATGTAAGGGTTAATATCGAGGATATATAAAAACTCCTACAATTCAACAACAAAAAGTCCAATAACCTGACTGGGGAAAAAAATACACAAAGGACGTAAATAGATAGATCACCGAAGATATATAAATGGCCAACAGGTATACAAAAAGATGATCAGCGTCACTTGTCACTAGGGAAATGCAAATCAAAACCACAATGAACTACCATCCCACATCCATGAAGATGGTCATTATCAAAAAGGCAGACAATAACAAGTGTTGGTAAGGATGTGGAAAATCTGGAAGTTCTCCAGGCGTGGTCACTGGTCCTTCCTGGCTGGAATGCACAAACAGAACTCTCCAGGCAGCCCCTGGGAAACTATGGAGGCAGGTTCCCAGGCTAAATGCAGCTCAGATCCCAGCGGACACCATCTCCTACTCGTGGGACAGGGCCCTCACATGTTAAGTGTGTAAGACAGAGTCTACAATTCCCTTGGGGTGGAACTGTACAGGCCTGAAAGCCACGATTCTCAGACCTCCATGGTGTCTCCCAGCATTAAAGGACCAGATTGCCCATTTCAGACAAAGTGCCTACCTGCCCTGAACTCTCAACTGAGGCAGAAGAGGGGACCCACCCACTCTGGTGGTGAGCTGGGATCAGAACCCCAGAACCCAGCACCCCAACTTCCAGGCCAGGCTCTCCCACACGAGCCTATCCTGTACACTTATTTAGTTGGGGTACCATTAAAGCCCCTGAGATGGGATGGAAGGCTGGGTGCATTTCAGGCTTCCAACACCATCCCCCAAAACCGCCAGAATAGGCATCCCCAATCCCACTTAAATCTCCACATCCTAAAGATAAAGTACATCTTCTCACTAGACTTATCAACGTCCTTCAAAATTTGGTCCCCACTGACTCCTCTCACCTCATACCCCACTCTTCCAGCCTTGCAGCCTCCTGAACTTCCCACCTTCCCCAAACTCTGCTTTCTCCCACTTCTGCTTAATAGCCTGTTCTTCCTTTGTAAGCAGGGAGCTGTCCCGGAGCCTCCAGGTTGCTCAGTCACCGTCTCCTCTGCTCCTGTGAGATGGGCTGTGTGTCTATATCGAGAGCATGGAATCTGTCTTCTGCGTCTCACCTGTTTCCAGCACCATGGCCAGCCAGCCCAGTAAATGATTATTGACCAAGAAAACAAAAAGCATGTGAGTTTTCGGCCCGTCTTTTATGGCTAATTCTGGTATCTTCCTAAAGGTTCTGGAGCATGGCCTTGACCTTCCACAGTAATGGGTCCCTATGTGTCAAATGCCTTACGCATGTTATTGCATGTAATTCTATGGCATGGGCATTAACTTCCATTTTATTGAGGAAGAAATCAATGCTTAGAGAAGTCTGATGGGGGGCGCCTGGGTGGCTCAGTGGGTTAAGCCTCTGCCTTCGGCTCAGGTCATGATCTCAGGGTCTTGGGATCGAGTCCTGAATCAGGCTCTCTGCTCCGCGGGGAGCCTGCTTCCTCCTCTCTCTCTGCCTGCCTCTCTGCCTACTTGTGATCTGTCAAATAAATAAATAAAATCTTAAAAAAAAAAAAAAAGAGAGAGAGAGACAGAGAAGTCTAATGACTGACTGCCCACAGCCAGGATTGGAACCCGGCCTGACCAGCCTGTGCTTATTCCACTGCACCTCATAGATGGCCTCCCAATAACTTGCTAGAGTGGGATAACAGGTGTGCATGGGGAATTCTCCACTCTGTCCAGGGATCCCTTAAACTGCACTTTGACCCAGGAGGCTGAGAGATGGGTGACATCTTGATCAGATGGCAGAAGTCACAAGTCTGGGGAACCTTCAGGAATAAAGAGGCTGACAGCTGACCTGCTGTCCTCCCCATACCCAGCGCTCCAGCCATAGTACAGATAGGGGCCTAAGTTAAAAAAGAAATCCTCTGTCAGGGGAGAAGCCTTTCACTCCAGTTATAATGGGGCTGGAAAAGAAGAGTCAAGGAGTCAAAAAGATGCCCTTGGGATGACCTTCTCAATTCCACCCAACTGGTAAAATGACCCAAAGAGAGCCGCAGGCTTGAAGAGACTACCAGGGGTGCTTTAAGTCCCCGACTTTGTGCCAAGCGCTTAACAAATCTTCTATCAGTTACTAAATTTTTATAATCTCTATTCTGCAGATGAACTGAGGTACAATTATTGAGAGTTCAAGGTCAAGAGGTTATGCATACAAACCCAGGCTTGCCTGCCTTCAAAGGTCATTGTCTTAACCACCACACAAACTGCCTCCTTCCTGAAAAATCCTCAGAGAAAACAAGTTCCTTACCCACCCCCTCACACCATCATGGTTCTGAAAATTAGGAATTAGTCACATAATTGAGTAAGTTCACCCCATGTGTATCATGAACTATAAAAATGTTCTTGCCCTATGCCCCAAGTGTTCATTCATTCTAGATGGAAAGTAAACTCCAAGGAGAGGGGGAAAAGTTTTTAAAAACTTCAAAAAAAGTTATTTCCAGTGTTGTCTATAAAAGCCAGATTACTAACTGCAAAACACCTGGAAGCAACCCAGCTTCCCAACTGAGGGGCAAAGGCTGCGTGTGCTGGGATGGACTTGTTAATGTGGTGGACAGCACATAAACCTTGAGTACGGATGACCTATAGTAGTTGGGTTGTGTGCATTTAAAATAAATGCCAAGTGGCAAAGTAGAACTCATTTTAATTTCAGAATACCCTCTGAGTGAGGCAGGCTCACCTATGCCATTTTCTTTCCCCCCTTTTTAAAGAACTCTAATTAATTTTTTATAAGGTAATTCAAGCATGTGATAACTCATTCACACAGAGTACTTAAAGATCTAAAGACCTAAAGCACTATGCAGTGAACCCACAACAATCGTTTAAAAATGTGGGTTTGATGATTTACAAAACCCAGAAGAGAACACGGGAAAGTAACTTGCTTTATGGTTATTTGGATCTGCCTTTTTTCCTGCAAGCCTGAAGAAACACGTAGAGAATTCACAAGATTTCTGAGACATAGTGCAGAGCTGCTTGGAGGGGGTGGGGGGGTGGGGGGGGCTGTCTTTTTCAATTCTTGCTCAAATCCCTCTTGCTGTGATCTGCAAAAGCAGCAGCTAAGTTGAGGTGAAGTCAGGAAAAGGAAACCATATGAGAAAAAAAAAATGCCTTCTTACCTGTTCACCCAGGAGGATGTGGTTTTCTAGGGCTTTGCTGAGGATTTCAATGGACTCCAGGACTAGAGCAGGTGCCCAGGAGCTGGGGGCAGTGGGTGCCAGGTGGGAGAGGCTGCGGCTTCCCTTAGCCTGCAATCCAGGCTTCCTGACTGAGAAGGGCGGGGGAAAGCAGGCCACTGCAGCTCCCGATTCAGAAACTGAAGCCAGCAAGGGCGGGGCAGGGCCACGTGTCCCCAGCCTGCCTTGGGAGTGCGGGTAGGAGGGGGCCACAAACCCAGACGATCAGCCAGGAACTGTTTCCTGGCTCAGAGTGCCTGGCAAGTTAATGGCAACAGTCACCAGAATCAGATTTTGGCTCCCAGGCAGGTTGGGCAATTTTAAGGGGATACCCTAGCTCTTCTCCAGAACACATTTACTCTGGCAAAAAAATTCTTACAAAACTTTATTAACTGGATGATGTGGAAATGACTGCAGTGCATGTGTACACAGAGGGACAGATGGAGAAAAGGCCTTTGATAAATATCACCACTGCTGAGGACCAATCCATTACCCAGTGTAGAGAGAGAGACAGACATGAGCCCAGAGATGAAGCCCGGGACTTCCTGACATGACTTCTGGTGTAACTCATGATAGGACACATAGCACAGGGAGTTCCTGAGAACACAGAAATGAGGCCCTTTGCTCAGCCTCATCTCTGAGAATAAGGGCACTTTCACTTTGCCTGGGTCAGATCAAATGCTGAGAATGGTTCTGCCCAGCAGAGTTCCATGGGCACCACAGGGAAGCTCCTCCCCCACCTAGTTTTCACAGCAAACTCCATATATTTGGAGATGTGAGGGGTGGGCCAACCCTCCAAAGGATCCTTTAGCACTTCCTCCAGAGGACATTACCAACAGGGATCAGGGGACAGGGGAAGGGCTGTGTTCAAAGCATCAAACTATACAAGACAGTAATTTCCAGCTCCCATTTCTCTGAATTCCAGAGCACCTAGTTTGAAAAATGCCTGCCTAGATGTTAACATGTCTTATTCTGAATGCCAACATCTAGCACAAATGGTTGTTTAAGAAATAATTTCTCGGGGCACCTGGGTGGCTCAGTCGGTAAGCATCTCCCTTCAGCTCAGGTCATGATCCCAGGGTCCTGGGATGGAGCCCTGCATCGGGCTCCGTGTTCCGTGGGGCACCTGCTTTTCCCTCTCCTACTCCCCCAACTTGTGTTCCCTACAAATAAAAATCTTTAAAAAAACAAAACAAAACCATCAGCTGGTTTGACAAAATTGGATTCCTGGTTTGGCCCTGAACTTCAACAGGACAAGGCCCTCACTGGAATGTACTTGGCTAATTCTCCACCCCCATCCCCAAGGCTGTGCCTACGCCAGCCACACCCTCCCACTCTACAAGGACTTGGCATACAGTCAGGGGGCCTGGAGGGAGGGTAGTAGAGTGGAAGTGACGGGAGCTCCCTAGGAGCTCACGGGAGCCTCACAGAAGCCGCAAAACTCCACTGTGCCCTCTCTGGGCCCTCGCTTGGAATGTCCCTTCCTTTCGAAGCCTTGCACATAGGACTGTAGTTCAAGATGGAGATGGCTCTAGACATCCCTGGGTTCCAGACCCAAGTTCAGTGGCCGTGCTTCCTCATCCCCTGGAGGCTCAGCAACAGCACTTTGCTGTTATTGTGACCCCTGAAGGTTGGTTTCCACTTTATAGACAGGAAACTGAGACCATGCTTAGAGACTGGTGAACCCAGGTCGTCGGACTCTGTGTTCAAGGCTCTTTCTATGGCCTTCACTCCAACTTGGCATTTGAGACAGGATTTTGACTGTTTTTCGTGGTAAAGTGGCCTTTCTCCAGCTGCAGCATCAGCTCAGTAAAGGCAAGAGAGTCCCCAGACTGCTTTGTTAACAACACTAGGCTCTAATAACCCACAGTAAATGTTGACACTTCTCATGACCATCATGTCGCTAGCCTATACACATCTACTCATGGCCCCAAAATTATTAAATGTGTGAAAACCCTAAATGAACTAATGCAAGGCATCTCACATTCCCTGAGATTTTGTTTGCTGTCAGAGAAGGCAAGTTCTCTTGGGTAAGCCTGTGAATGAAAATGTGAAGGCTCTAGAAGGCAGGGGTGGGGTACTGAGATGGGTTTGCCTTTGGGCTTACAAAAAAACCCACTGAGGGGGCGCCTGGGTGGCTCAGTGGGTTAAAGCCTCTGCCTTCGGCTCAGGTCATGATCCCAGGGTCCTGGGACCGAGCCCCACATCGGGCTCTCTGTTCAGCAGGGAGCCTGCTTCCCCCTCTCTCCGGCTGCCTCTCTGCCTACTTGTGATCTGTCAAATAAATAAATAAAATCTAAAAAAAACCAAAAAGCCAAAAACCCACTGGGTATTGGCTTCTAGATTTGGGGGGGTAAGGGTGGGGTTGGGTGTTGCTGACAGGTCTGGAGCTACCTCCAGTTGAGTCTCCCACCTTTTTGCCCCCAAACTGGAATTTACAACCTTGGTCTATTTATTTGGCTTCATTTTGAATAATAAACACTGTTCCCTCATTCCCTACCCAACCTAATGATTTCTAGTCTGATCACCACCAGACCATGAACTATACATATGCCCAGAAACCAGCAGAGATTAAGAGTAATCTGGGGACAAAATGCAGCAATCTCTTCTGAAAAACAGATGATCCTAATGTCCAGTTAAAAGAGTTAAAAACCAGGGACGCCTGGGTGGCTCAGTTGGTTAAGCAGCTGCCTTCGGCTCAGGTCATGATCCCAGCGTCCTGGGATCGAGTCCCACATCGGGCTCCTTGCTTGGCAGGGAGCCTGCTTCTCCCTCTGCCTCTGCCTGACACTCTGTCTGCCTGTGCTTGCTCTCTCTCCCTCTCTCTCTCTGACAAATAAATAAATAAAATCTTTAAAAAAAAAAAAAAAAGAGTTAAAAACCACTGGGGGCGCCTGGGTGGCTCAGTGGGTTAAAGCCTCTGCCTTTGGCTCAGGTCATGATCTCAGGGTCCTGGGATCGAGCCCCACATTGGACTCTCTGCTCAGCAGGGAGACTGCTTCCCCCGCCACCCCGCCCCACCTGCCTGTCTCCCTACTTGTGATCTCTGTCAAATAAATAAATAAAATCTTAAAAAAAAAAAAAAGTTAAAAACCACTTCATGCTGCAACAGGTTTCTTTCTCTTTCTGGACAAAACCTTTGGGTACCCACCATCCACCTCTTTTTTCAGATTCGGGATCTTCTAACTTTTCCCAGAAGTCACAAGGCTGTGCCTGTTTTAACTGAGGAGACGAAGACGTGGCTCTTCAGAAACTTGCCGCCAGGAGTTTGCTCCCTAGCAAACTCACCAGCACTGCTAGGTTATAAAAACTGTCCTTCAACTTTTGGGTGCAGAGCAGACCTGCAAGGAGATGGCATGTAATAGGTGCTTAGTAAATACTGCTGGAATAAATGAATTTGTCAGCATCTTCTAGTGGATTGGTCATGTATTCTGAAGTTGGTTTTCAAGCTTCTACAGGAATAGTTGGCTAGGCTGGTGCAGACTGGTGGAGGAGACTCTTCTGACCGCTGTGTAGTGTGTATCTGCTGATTTCAGTTTGCTCAACTTCACACAAGCCCCACACCCTGGGCTAACAGATCCCCAAATGTAGTAGCCACTGACCACAGTTGTTTAATGACTCCCTACCACGTACCCAAGATTAAGCCCTATGGCCCCCACACTTATTTTTTTGGACAAGGTTTGATTTCAGCAGCAGAGATGGTTCTTCTGAGGTCTTGATATAGCCCTTGAATGTGTTTTAAAGGTACGATAAACAAAATACCCACATATAATATACCATATGCACAGTGAGCAAGTAGATGACTCAGGCAAACGCATGTCATTTCTTTTTTGAACAGAATTCAGGAATTTTTTTTTAAAAATCGGAAGCCGGGTTGATCTCATCTGAAGAATGTTCCCAACGTTTCTGGGTTCCCACTAATGAGAAACTCAAGAGAGACTGCATCACAGGAGCAGCACACATTCTGAAGACCAGTGCTCTTCTCCCCATGACAGGAGTGAACTCCAAGTGCCTTTCCCAGCCACAGCAGTCTTGCTAGCAATACATTAAAAAAAAAAGAAAAGAAAAGCAACATTCCATCCATAGTCCAACTTGGCCCCCAACCCCACCCCAGGAATGCTATTCTTGGCAAGAGAACTTCCAGAGGAAACAGCATCTGCAGAACCTCTAACTGTGAGGTCAGGGAAAGATGAGGCAGCTGAAAACTTTTCAGTTCTTTCTTAGACCTGAGTTACAGGGATCTAAAAGAGCAGCAGGATAGGAGCAATCCTAGTAACTCAGGGCAAATGCCTCAGTCTTGACATTCTTCCTTTCTGAGTTCCATGGAAGACTCCGATGTGTTCTGTAAGTCTACAGAGTTCCCCATTTACCTGGCTGCTCAGTTAACCCAAAGGAGTTCATTAGTCCCCCTAATACCTACATAGATGGGATCTGTAACTTAGTCTCATCATCCTATCATCAAGTTTTATTAATCACATTTTGTAGCTTCTGGGACAACAGCTATGAACTAGACAAAATTCCTGAGTTCAACATACTCAAGCCTAATTCCCTGTGCCTGTGCTCCAGAAACTCTACTTGCAGACCACAAGCAAATTTATGGACAAACAGATGAAGGAAGCTCAATGGCGACAATTCCTGGATATGACACCTTAAGCACAGGCAACAAAATAAAAAATAAACAAGTGGGACTACATCAAATGAAAAAGCTTCTGCACAAAAAGAAAAATCAACAAAGTGAGACAACAGCTAACAGAATGGGAAAAATTATTTGCAAACTAAGATCTAGATAAGGGGTTAACATTCAAAATATATAAAGAACTCATACGGGACGCCTGGGTGGCTCAGTTGGTTAAGCGGCAGCCTTCAGCTCAGGTCATGATCCCAGCGTCCTGGGGTCGAGTCCCACATCAGGCTCCTTGCTCGGCAGGGAGCCTGCTTCTCCCTCTGCCTCTGCCTGACACTCTGTCTGCCTGTGCTCTCTCTCTGACAAATAAATTAAAAATCTTAAAAAAATAAATAAAGAACGAACTCATACAAGTCAATAGCAAATAATCCCATAAAAAAATGGGCAAAGGGGAACACTAATTCAAAAAGATACATGCACTCTTATATTTATTGCAGCATTATTTACAGTAACCAAGATACAGAAGTTGTCTAAATGTTCATCAATGAAGATGTGTATATATATTTTTTGGAATATTACTCAGCCATAAACAAGAATGAAATCTTGCCCTAGGCAATGACACAAATAGAGCGAGAGAATATAAGTGAAATAAGTCAGTCAGAGAAAGACAAATACAGTATGCTTTCATTCATATGTTGAATTTAAGAAACAAATGAACAAAGAAAAAAAGAGACCAAAAAAAGAAAAAAAAAAAAAAAAGACTAAAAAAAAAAAGAACTGGTGGTTACCAGAGGGGAGAGATTGTGAGGAGTGGTGATAAAGAATCAAGAGTACACTTACCCTTTTTTTTCCTTTAAGATTTTATTTATTTATTTGAGAGAAAGAGAGAGTACATGCACTCAGGCATAGGGGAAGGGAGAGGGAGAGAATCTCAAACATGTGGGGCTTGATCTCACGACTTAGGATCATGACCTGAGCCAAAGCCAAGAGTCGGATGCTTAATCCACTGAGCCACCCAGGCGCCCCAGAGTACACTTATCTTGATGAGCACTGAGTAATGTGTAGAATTTCTGAACCATTATGTTGCACATCTGACACTATTAACACTGTTAATTATATTTCTATTTTTTAAAAAATGGGCAAAGGAATCTAACAGACATTTCTCCAATGTAGATACACAAAAATAAACTCAAAATGGATGAAAGACCTAAATGTGAGACCTGAAACCATAAAAATCCTGAGGTAACAGGCAGTAATGTCTGACATTGGCCATGCCATCATTTGCCTAGACAGGTCTCCTGAGGAAAGAGAAATAAAAGCAAAAATAAACTACTGGGACTATATCAAAATAGAACGCTTTTGCACAACAAATGAAACAATCAACATAACTAAAAGACAACCTACTAAATGGGAAAAGACACTTGGCAAATGACATATTTGATAAATGATCAGTATCCAAAATATAAAGAACTGATACAACTCAACACCCAAAAAACAAATAATCCCATTAAAGAATGGGTAGAAGACATGAACAGACCTTTCTCGAAAGATGGCCAACAGACACATGAAAAGATGCTCAACATCATTCATCATCAAGGAAATGCAAATCAAACCCACAATAAGGTTATCACCTCACATCTGTCAGGATGGCTAAAATCAAAAACAAGAAACAAGTGTTAACAAGCATTGGTGAGGATGTGGAGAAAAAGGAACCCTCATACAGTGCTGGCGAGATTGCAAACTGGTGCAGCCATGCTGGAAACAGTATGATGTCTCCTCAAAAAGTTAAAATAGAATTACCCTACTATCCAGTAATTGCACTACCGGGTTTTCACCCCAAAAATACAAAAGCACTAATCAAAGGGATACATGCACCCCTCTGTTTATAGCAGCATTATTTACAATCACCAAATGATGGAAGCAACCCAAGTGCTCATCAGTAGATGAGTAGATAAAGATGTGGTATGTAAACACACACACACACAGCCATAAGAAAAGAATTGCAATCTTGCCATTTGCAATGACATTGATGCGGCTATAAAGTATAATGCTAAGTGAAATTAAGTCAGTGCGAAAGACAAATACCCTATTATCTCACTCATATGTGGAACTTAAGAAACAAATGAGGAAAGGGGGGAAAATAAGAGACAAACCAAGTTTCTTAACTATAGAAAACAAATGGATGGTTATCACCAGGGAGATGAGTGAGGGGATGGGGAAATAGGTATGGGGATTAAAAGTGCACTTATCATGATGAGCACTAAGTAACATAGAATAGTGGAATTACTATATTATTGTATACCTGAAACATTAAACACACTGTACACTGAAACACAACAGAACATTGTATGTTAACCATACTGGAAAATAATGTAATAACAGAAGTTGTGATATACATATATGCAATGGAATATTACTCAGTCATTAAAAAAAAACTACAAGGAAATCTTGCCCTTTGTAACACAGGCGGACTTCAACTCAAGGGTATTACGCTAAGTGAATTAAGTCAGACAAAATCATATATGATCTCACCTATCTGTGGAATCTAAAAAAACACCTAACTCCTAAAAGGATATGAGATCTGTAGTTGGGAATGGAGGTGGCAGCAGTGTTGGAGCAAGGTGGTCAAAAGGTATCAACTTCCAGTCCTAATTATTAGACATATAATGTATAACATGACTATAATGAACACTGCTATGTAATATATGTGAAAGTTGTTAAGAGTAGATCCTAAGTGCTCATCCCAAGGAGAAAAGTATTTTTGCTCCTTCTTTTTATTCTATCTCTGAGATGATGAATGTAATCATTTTACATTGTATATCCATCAGCCAAACCATGATGCTGTACACTTTAAACTTATACAGTGATATACATCAATTACACCTCAAAGCTAGGGGGATAAAAAAGATAAAAGAAAATCTTTCCAGCTGTTAGAAACCTGGTAGAGAAATCAAGTCCAGAAGGCCTCTAAGTTACAGAGCTGAAATGTTATCTGTATATTCCTCAACACTCTACCTTATCTAGCACCCATTTGGGTAAGTCAGTAGAGATTGTGATAAAGTCAAGAGACACATCAAAAGTAAAGCAGTATAAGGGGAAAAGAAAACATCCTAACGTGTGTACTGGGTGGGGAGGGAAGGAGACTCCTCTATGGTTCTTCCGGGACTCCTGAAGGAAAATGGAAGACTTCACTGTCTTTCTGACCTAAGTCCCATATGTGTAAAGAGCTTAGGTTTGGCTCAATGAGCACCCATCATATGCTGAGCTGGGTGCTGGGTATTCTGGATATATGTTCTCATTTTATTCTCACACCAACCCTGTTTATCTCCATGTTAGGGTGATGCAACCCGCCTTACCAATGTCATAGATCTATTCAGAGAGGCAAAGACTTGACTGAATTCAGGCCTGTGAGTTCATGTCTAGACTTATTTACAAGTTCCCATTTTAGACTTAGCATTTTACAATCTTTAGGGGAAAGTGCCCAGGAATCTATATTGAGTGGCTTAAGGGATGATTTTCATGATTAGAGAAATTTGAGAGAAAAAAATAAATCAAACATATTAACAAAATTTGTACTCCCCAAAGGTATAGGGTCACTTTGACTTTTTTGATAATGTTGGGACTCTTAGGAACCAAGATGCTGTCTCAAGTAAGGTTGAGCAACATAGTAAGGGACTTGCATGCAACTTATCTGACATCTCTCCCTTTAAGATGGGGGAACCAAGGCTCACAAATTTTAAACGGCTTGCCCAAATCCACTCAGCTGTTATCTGGCCAAGCCGGATCTGACAGGCTGCCTGATTCTAGCTCTTGCTACCATAAACACATTTTGATTGTTTCACATGCAAAAGCCTTTTCTCCCTACTAGGCTATTAAGTTCAACTGAGCAAACCCTGTGAATTTCTTACTGTGCTTATTATTAGTACAATGCTCAGAATATTATTAGCTCATCATTTGCTGTCATCTACCACCTTTTGCAATATGCACCCACATGTCTGTGACAATCCCACTGAGTTTATTATCATTTTCCCTGGGCTTTGGGTTACAGAGGAATGGGAAAGGAGGGAATCTCATAATATGAAACCTTTGCCTGGCCTACTTGTAGCTCTCCAGTGGGGCAATACTCATTCCACACATTCCCAGCTGTGGCAAAAGATCTAAAATTAAGATTCAATATTATATGCTATAAAATTAAAAAGCCTTCAAATGGCCTTAGTGCAAGTTCCCCTCCCAACTCTGTTCTTACAGATAAGGTTCCCAACCTAAACCTAAACCCTCTTTATCAAAGGCAGCAGAAACGAGTCTATAGATTTATTCAAACAAGCCAATCACAGTCACATCTTCCCACAGGAAGGAGGCGGCAACCCACCTACTTGATATTATAAAGCCTGCCTCCCTCCCAAAGCCCCCAGTTGTTTACTTAGTTAAGTGCAACCCCCATGTGGCCATGCATGCCATACAATGCTCTTCTCCCCTTGGCTGTGATTTTGTAACTAATGAAGTGCTGTCTGTGTCATCCCCCCCAACCCCCTCTGTATGGACAATTCCTAACTCTATATAGAGATTAAGTTTTCCTTTCTTACATAAACCCCCTATGACTACAGTAAGCAGTACTTCAGGAGAAAACTGGGCACAAGGGGCCACTACTCAAGCATCTATGCGAAGTTTCCCAGACAACTACATGTCAACATCAGACAACCTGGCAGACTGAATGGAATGGATTTAGGTAGGGCTCACAGAAAAAATGAGTCCTGGAATTAGGCCATAAAAATATAATTCTAACGTGTCCCCTGCTATGCGAATCAGTGAGATAACAAAAGTGTTAACTAGCAATTCATTAACTAGCAAAACCTGGATCTCTCTTCACTGCTCTAAAACCTAGTCATGATTAGAGATATGCAGCATGAGGAACCCTCTCAACAGTGGACTGTGGGCTGTTCAGGGCCAAAGGTTGTATCTAACCACCTCCATTCCTGATTCTAACACAGTGCTAGCCACAGAGAATCTGCTCATGGAAGTGGCTGAGCCTATGCACATGAAGAATGTTTTACTTTGTGAAAGACCAAGAACAGCAGTGAGCTCAGGTCTTTCCAGGTTCAATAAACCTGGGGAACTGCCTGGAAGATTAAGGCTGCCTTTTCAGGTGTGGACATTTACAGGTGACAGACTACCAGTGCTGCCTCCTCATACGCCAAAGGCCCTCCTGAGTTTGCCTAGGACGTCCAATGCAGAGAGGACTCCCCACCCCGCATCCTGCCCTCCCAAACGGTTACCCATGAGCCTTTAAATAGGGACCACATATTTTGTGGTCCCTGATTTTGTTCCCAAGGGCAGGTTAGTATCTGGGTTCTTCTGTACTTACTGATCCTTTCTAGGAGTCATATGCCAAACGATCATTTCAGGAGCTGTAGAAGTAAACGGAGCATCTGTTAAGAGACCACCCACCCGGAATGCATGCCAAATCCTTCACTCTAAGACCTCGAAGTAGAAGGAAGCTAAAACAGGGGAGAAGAAATCAGCCACCATTCCTCGATATCCAATGGGAAGAAGCATGGCTAACCACATTATTACTTATTACTGAGCCCAAGTTACTGAGTACTTATTACTACTTATTACTGAGCCCAAGTTACTGAGTACTTATTACTACTTATTACTGAGCCCAAGTTTCATCTGCATAGCAAAAAGAACTACAAGAAACAAAAAAAACCACCACAGAACTGGGATTTTGAGACCACAGGGTGCCAGAAGTACAAGCAGGTAGCCAGAAGGAAGGAGGATACTCCATTCTTCATGCTCTAACTCAGGCTCAAATTCCCCACCTAAATTCTCACCCCCAGAAAAGACACATGGACACAAGCCATCTTAAAAATTCGATGTATTTCTGGTTAGATTCCAGAGTGGCAGAACTCAGGAGTTATACTATATTCAACCTGGTCCCCACCTCAGCTTGCCTCCCTCCCTCCCTCCCTCCCACAAAGATAACATTGTACAAAACTATATTTACAAGAAAACCAGTTAAAAACTAAGGTTGTATACAAAAGGAGACAAAGAAGAGACCCAGAAATACCAATGTAGGGAAAGGTTTGGAGGAGAGGGAATATCTTATTACACACCAGAAACTGGGAGCAATGTATTATGTACTAGGCAGAAAGAAGCATAGCAAATTTCAGGGCCAATTTTAGGGGGAACCAGTCACTCCAGGGAAAGAGTGGATAGGCAAGACCTACTAGTTTTAATATTACAAAGTCTTATTCAGCCACCCTTCTTCTGCCATATGGGTTCAGAGCCATGTGGTGGGGAAACAGAACAGTCTCTGACACAAGTCCCGCAGGAAAAGCAAGGGCTCAGAAGGCATAGCGGGTCCGGATGTCCTCAAGCTTCTTGGACACTTCAGGTGGGGTTCGGTCCAGTTCTTCAGAGACGTTCTTCTGTTTGTTGGGCTCCATGGAGTTGAACTGCTCACAAAGATCTCCATCTATCACATTCTAAGACACAGAAAAGTGAGGAGGAAATAGGTCAGATGCTTAAAGAAAGTGGCAAGCTAAAGCAGCAGCAAAGAAAGCTTTTATTCTCTCTCAGATATCTGAACCATTTCAGAGCCAGGGACACTACTCTAAGTTCATCCTTAGTATCCTGTGTTCAGAGTAGCAAAACTAGGTGAAGCCTCTTTTCTGGCTGTTGTCTGCCCTGGGGGAAGAGGTTCTTGAAAATCACTAGCCATTCTTCTCTGCCATTACTGACTCCATCAATCCACTCCTTTGATGCTCCTTCAATCAGGACTGTTCTGATTTTTAAGGGAGGTCGGGCCAGAAAAAAGACAAATTACATGGGGCAAGGATCCCCCTTTTCAACTCAGATTTCCAACGAAGACCTACCTTAACAGGGAAGTAATAGGAACGAAAACTGAGGTGGTCTCGCCCACAGAGAGGAGGATGCTCAGACCGTAGATGCATTTCTACATGTTGAAAGAAGTCATGGTCCTGGTGGAAGATACAAAGAAATCTATCACTGAAGAAAAAAGTGATTTCAACTAGTCTACAGTTTCCAGAAGCACAATAAACAGACAAGCCACTGATCTTTTTTTTTTTTAACCATCCAAACAGATATTAACTATCAAACTGCTCCTGTGACAACCCCAGGTTTTCCTGCTGCAAGATACCTAAAACCTGAAAGAAACCCCACCTATATTTGCAGAACACAAGAGAATACCATATGTAAAGACAGATTTGTAAAGTCAGATTCCTGATCCCTGCTTCCTTAGCTGAAATGACAAAACTCAATTTAGCCAATCCTAGAGCTGAGTCGAGGAGGCAGCGAGTACACAGTCTACCTCACTGTAGTAATCATCATTCCTAGTCTGTGGGGTTTGGTTCTGGGGCTTTGGCCACTAACTCTATACCCATACCAGAATGAAACCAAACCTGGGGTGCCTGGGTGTCCCAGTTGCTTAAGTGACAGACTCTTGCTTTGGCTCAGGCCATGACCTCAGGGTCCTGGGATCAAGCCCCAGGTTGGGCTCCATGCTCAGTGGAGAGTCTGAGGATTCTCTTTTCCTCTCCCTCTGTCCCTTCCCCTGCTTGTGTGCTCGCATGCTCTCTCTCTCTAAAATATCTTTAAAAAAGAACTAAACAGGGCGCCTGGGTGGCTCAGTGGGTTAAGGCCTCTGCTTTCGGCTCAGGTCATGATCCCAGGGTCCTGGGATCGAGCCCCGCATCGGGCTCTCTGCTCTGCGGAGAGCCTGCTTCCTCCTCTCTCTCCCTGCCTGCCTCTCTTGCCTGCTTGTAATCTCTATCAAATAAATAAATAAAATCTTAAAAAAAAATAAATAAAAATAAAAAAATAAAAAAGAACTAAACCAAACCCTGGTACAGCATAAAAACAAATGGCTTGGAGGAAGAGGGAAATCAGGATTCCTATTTTCTCAGGCACTTCTATCACCTTATAATATTTCCATAACATGCCCAGCTGCAGGTGGGGACAAAAGATTTGCCCTCTTAGACTGATTTAGCACCAAGAAACAACCTTGTGAAGGCAAAGGCCCGAACAATGTGGGAGATTTCACCTCATGGGATGTGAATGGGACAAGGATGCCAATTCCTCCTGACAAGGTGGTATAGACAAGTGATTCTGAGCCTCCAGGGATCAGTGTGGTCTTCTGTAATGACAGCACGGTCTCACCCACATGGTAGTTCATGATCACCTCCGCCTGTAAGATGAAAACAGACTAGTAACTGTGCCCTTGCCCTCCGGACCTGTTCTAGATTCCCAAGAGCAAGCAATGCCTCCAAAGAGCAGATTTCACCTTCTTTTAAATCCAAACATTACTAACATTTAAAAATACTTTAGAATGTTCTTAACATTTACTTGAGATTAATGTCACAATACTGACGTTAAATCATTTCTGGTAATTATAATGGAAAAATATTTTGTTAAATTACCAAGTTTGCAATAAAAAAAAAAGAAACCACAGATAATTATTGAAAAGCAGCAATCATCAGACTAGCTCTCTAAAACAGACCTATTTTAGAAGTCCAGACATGCTCTACTACAGAAGTATATACCTACAGGAGAAAAGTAAAGAGCCCAGAACAACCCCTCAGAGAAGAGCCGGTTACTATCAGGAATGTGTGCAATGATTTTTTTCCAAGGAACACACTATGCTCTAGTCACTGCTAAAATGTCTTGGGAAAATTCTATTTTGCAGTGATAAAAATGGAATGGTGACTCAGTCACTGTACATCAAGCCCAGCGTCTACCTATCACAGGCTATGAAAGAACGCCCAGGAGCAGGAGAGTACTCAGCATAGTCATGTGCACCGCAGACAGCTGACTACAAAATGTTCCCTCAGTATGGGTCATGGGGAATGTAGCCTGCAGGCTGACACCTCTCCTTCGGGGTTGCTTCTGCAATCTTACCTTCTGAGAGGCCCCATTGAGCAACCCCCGGTCCCACAGGGCTTTGTTTCCTGTGGGATCCTCATCCACTTCATCATTGGTGTTAGGTGGGAGCCTCACCTATAAGGAAGTGAGAGAAGTCATGGGGCTGGGTCCTGCACCGACTCACCTGGATTACCAAGCAACATGTTTGCCCTAGATCCTTGAAAGCAAGCCTGGGACCACCACCTTCAGCAGAGACCTAAGCCTGTCTCCTGCAACCTAATGTCTGAGTGACAAACTCCGGAGATTCAACCCATGAGCAAGAACAAAACAAAGGCTATAAAACATATACAAGAGAAGTCAAATTGGGCTTAAAAAAAGAAAACCAAAATTCTCGCACAGATAAAAGTAATTCTTACTCATTAGCTCAAGCAAAACCTATCATCACTATTAAATCATATTCCATAAGGAGGAGGGAGATGGACCTGTACAGGTGATGGAGGGATGGAGAAAGGCGATTCTAAAAGATTGATAAGAATGGGGAGCTTGACTGGCTCAGTAATAGAGTATGCAACTCTTAATCTCAGGGTTAAGTTCATGCCCCATATCGGGTGTACAGAATATTAAATAATAATAATAATTTAAACATCTTTAAATATAAAAATAAATGACTGGTAAGAGGGCTTAAAGAGAGTGCCTGGGTGGCTCAGTCAGTTAAGCGTCTGCCTTCAGCTCAGGTCATGAACTCAGGGTCCTGGATCAAGTCCCACATCGAGTCCTGGATCGGGCTCCCTGCTCACTGGGGAGTATGCTTCTCCCTCCCCCTCTGCCTTGCTGGTCTCCCTGCCTGTGCTCTGTCAAATAAATAAAATCTTAAAAAAAAAAAAAGAAAAAAGAAAGATGGCTTAAAGAACACAAAATTTCCTTTTTTAGAGCTGGCTTTAGGATTAAATTTTTACCTATTTTCAATTTCCATATTAGAGATGATAGTCCTATGTCCTTGGCTTTACCACTGAAAAGAGCTGGCCTTCCTACACATCACTGTAACTGACATAAACATCAACTCACCACACAAATGTTGCCAAATTTGTCTGCCCCAGCCACAGTGTCATAGTCCAGGAGGCTAGCTGTAGTGACCCATCGTGGGTAAGTATCATCGGCGAAAATGATAAGCTGGTTCTCATTACGCTTGTATCGAACCCAGATGAAACTTTCTTGGACATCAGACACAATTACCCTGTGTCCAATAGTCTGGATCCCAGAGATGTAATTGGCAATATGCTGGGAAAAACAAAGACATCAATGGGTATAACCTTGAGATTCAGAACCCAGAGACAGTTCAGCTTCTCCTGATTGAAGCGTATATTTATATATCATCTACAGAATGGCAGTCAACAATAAATTCCTAAAAGATGAAAAAGAGCTAACTGGTTTTAATACAGTGGACATGTATGCTCGATTCTCATTAAATACTCTGTATTTAACAGAAATATGGTTCTTAGTGTGTCCACAGGACAGAAATATGGTTCTTAGTGTGAAAAAGTCAAGAAACTGACCTAACTTTTGTCCTTCTCAAGTCACAAAGGCCTAATTCTAAGGCTGGAATTGAGGATCTACAAGGTCCTAAAAAGACATATGATTTTAAGTTACTGTCCACTATCCCACCAATGTTTCCTCCTTCCTCACTAGCTAGTTCTGATGCCCTATACAAGCTATTTACCTTGTTCTCACACTTTCGGAGTAACTTCTTCTTCCCCAGGTCATAAACTCGCAGAAGCTTCCCCACACCAATCAACACCCTCCCCTGGAATGGGGCAATGGCAGCAGGGACCTCTTCCACTGGAGTCTGTGAGAAGAAAAGCAGGCAATGCAGCTATCAGAACACCAGCCATATGCTAACCGTATCCTCTTGACCCAAAATGTCTACAAGACAGTGTGTGATCACCTTTGGCTTGTCACAGAAATAAACCACACATACAAGTCTCTATGAACAGGTCCCACAGTGCACTGCACGTCACTCAGCAAATGATCAGTGCCACAAACCAAAGGAAGCCCTGACGCCTGAAGAATGTGTTCTCAGAGCCTGTGCTAATTCAACTGGTGCCACAAACAACGAAGCCTCAATGCAGAAGTGATTCCTGGTTGTGGAGGGATGGGAAAGGTGTGCTAGTGACAAGTGACATCCCAGTTGTAAGGGAGATACAATGAGTTTAACACAAAGAAAAGAACATGAGTAATTACTTCCTAGAGGACATTTCCCTGGGGAAGGGCTGGAGGAGCTACATGCATGTGCTATCCATGTGGAAGAATGGGATATTTTTCCTCTTAATTTAAAAACTGTGATAAGATACACATAAAATCTATCATTTTGAGCATTTTTTAGTATACAGTTCAGTGGCATCAAACATGTTCACAGTGTTGTGCAACCATCACCACCATCCACCCCCAGAACTTTTTCATTTTTCCAAAGGGAAAGTGTATCCATTAAATGTTACTTCTCCAGAGGTCACAAATTGCTGCCTGCTTAGTAAAACCAGTAAACAAGGGACCAATTCTGTGTGCATCTATGTCACCACTGTGGCTGGTTAGTATACAGGCTTCCTGTGAGACTCCTAGGCAGTGGAGCGTCACTGGAGCATGAAAGCCCCAGCCATTTTCTGTGTGCCACCAAAAGATGGAACATAATCAAGGAGCTGGCTTCCAAAATGCTCACCAGAAGACCTGACCTACAACTTAAGCAAAAGTGGGAGAGACCAGTAGGACCTAAGATCCAGGAGAACCAATGGATGGTTCTTACCTTGTGCAAAAACTCCAGTTTTTCCCCATTGTTCACGAGCTTGTAGGTATAGACAAAGCCCCCAGCTACAGACCTGGGATTGAGAATCAGGTCTTTGGCCACGCCCACCAACACATACCAATCATCACCAGTGTTGGAGAACCTGCACACAGCCACACTGTAAACAGAGAAACAGGAGTCAGGCATTAACTACAGCCCAGAGAATTCCTGCCCTCAAAAACCTAGATGTCCGGAGCTCCTTACCTAAAAGCGGCCTCATTCTGTTCTAGCTGGACAAGATCTAGCGTGTTCCCTTGAATAGGATTCATCACTCGGATCACAGAGGCCCACTGCCCATTGCCAGCTTTAGGAGCTCCAAAAATGGACTCAGGGAGGTTTTCATTGAGGAACGCTGCTGCCATCTCTGCAGCAAGCTCCCGCTCATCCTCCCCTGCTGCTTCTACCATTTCCTAAATTAACAAACAAAATCACAAACACAAAAACAGAAGAGTTGGTATATTCAGAGGTAGGTGGTGGGTGAGAAGTGGACAAGTAGCACAACAGTTCATATCCTGAATAGCAAAGTCTGTAGGCCAAAACCAGATTTCCCAAAATGAAGATTAAAGGGAAAGGTATAGAGACTAGGGGAAGAGAGAAAACCACTAAAGGGGAAACCAGGTACTTCATTTTTTAATGTAAAAAAAAACACAACAACCCAACATTGACTGTGGCAAACATTTGGCAAGTGGTCTCAGATACATAAAACAAAAACACCACTTTTCTACCACCCTCCCTGATTTCCCTTGCTACGACTCCTTATCTCATCTCTTCTAGTCGAGACACAGTTTTACATGATGGGGCTATTTGGTTTTGTTTTTTTTTTGTGCTAGAAAATGATTTCTGGAAAGAACTAGTGTTGTAGAGAATTAAACGCTCTCTCCTTTGGGCCCAAATCCAGGAAACACATACACAGGCTGTTTGGGAAGCTCAAGGATTGAAGAACTCTGTTCCAGAAGGAAAGCTGAAAACTGAATAAACCCAAGGTCCAGGTATTAGTCCCAAGTCACAAGAAAACTTCTAAAATCAAGGATTGGGGCAAATGGCTCTGCTTAAAGGCCCTGAAAAGAACCTGGGTCTTCTTTAATGTATAATATACTACAGATGTATATATAGATATATAAAATGTATAATATGATCAGCAATTACACAAGTTTAAACTTTTCAACAAAATTTCACATGAATGCCTTTTAACTAAACCCTAAGGTCAGTCTCCTTACCTCTGCCATTTGCTGCTTCCTCTGAGCTTTTGTTGCCTCAGTGTAGGCATTGTGGTCCGTCTCAATGATGATAAGGTTGTTACTCTCAGGGTGAATGACAAATTTCCTGGGTGTGTACTGCAGTGGAAACGCCACTTGATTGAAGACAGCACCTAGCTTCTCCAATGCTAAAATCCTATGGGGGAAAAGGCAGGGGAATCAACAGATCACTCACTCAGAATTTAGAAACTCCTATCAAAATGGTCTGTGACTGGTCACACAAATGCATCGATCCCTAAAAGCTCTAATGTTGGTATATTCCCCTCTTTGGAGAGAAACATTAAATCAGGTATTTTACAAACATTTGAATGATGAAATTAAGTGTTTAAGCATCAAAAATTGTCATTCTGCAAGAAAAAAAATAAGTATCACATACAGAAAACCAAAACCCAAACCACTGATCCTTCAGGTTTGATTCTTCTGGTCTAACCCACATTAATGATCTGTCTTATAAAGGCACCCTACCACGACAAGCAGATTCAAAGCAGAGAGAAAACCTGCTCTCATGAAACAACACAGAAGGCAGCACAGATATTCCCATGTTGTATTCCTAAGAAAATATGAGGCTAGTCAGCATCTAAGAACTTATACCACTGGTGATACCCAACAGGACTTCAGGCAGTTTTCAGATGGACTTTAGTAATTAATAAGGCTTTGTGTGCCAAAGGACATCATCATGAAAGTGAAAAGACAATCTACAGAATGGGAGAAAATATGCACAAATCTTATAAGGGCGTTACAAATAGATTATACAAAGAACTCTTAGAATTCAGTAACGAAAAAACAATTATCCAGTTAAAAATAAGCAAGGAATCTCAACAGTACTCCAGAGAAACATAGCAAGAAAGCACATGCTCATCATTCAGCATCAAAAAACTGTCCATCTAAACCACCATAAGATACCACACTTCACACTTACTAGAATGGTTGGAATCAAGAAGTCAAATAAATGCAAATAAATTATTTGCAATAAATGCAAATAAATGCATGAGGATGTGAAGAAACAAACTCTCATACCTTGCTTGTGGAAAACAAAAACAGTGCAGCCCCTTTGGAAAGCAATCTGGCAACCACTCAAAACAGTTAAATACAGAGTTACCACAGAACCCACCATTCCACTCTTTCAGATATATATCAAAGAAAAATGAAAATATATGCCCCCCCAAAAACATGCACAAGAATATCCACAGCAGCATTATTCATAAGTGGAAGTGACTAGTTTTCACAGTAAGTACTCTAAACACTGGTGTTACCAAGAGTTCTGCTGTTAACTATTTCACACAGTGGCCTTCCCTGAAAGATTCTGTTCTGGGGAGGAAACGCTCTTCTGCTACAAAAGTGAAAACATCTGTGGCTGTGTCCACATTTATAGGAATTCAAAAGAGAAGAAGCACCCATAAATAATGTGAATGTCCATGAATGAGGCTAGGTCTTGACTGGCAGAGATGTGGGTGGGAAGAATGCCAGGGTACAGAGTAAAAAAACCATGAGAGAGAGAGAGCAATTCTGCTAGAATAGAAGGTACATAAAGGCGTGAGGGTTAGCGAGAGAAAACAATGACTGGAAAGATCCTGAAAGGTGCTGCACAGAAATCTGGGGGTTCACTTGGTAAGTTACCCACATAACAAGAGGGTATAGTTCCGCTTGATAGGGTTCCTCTTACGAACAGTTACAACCAGGGCATGAACACAGGTCGTGTTAAAAAGATTAAAGGAGAAAAAATGAAACCCGAAACTTGAGAAAGTCAAACTGAATATAGCTTATTTTTCAAACCAAATAGCCATCTTGCAACAGAACCGTGCTCACTCCAACATCATTACATAAACAATAATTGTTCAACTTGCAAAAGGCCTAAATAATTTATACTGAGGTTAAAATTAGAAGATGTAACACTGCAAATGATAGAACCAAATGAGAAAAAGTTATCAGTGAACCGATGCCTGCCAGCTCTAAAACTAATCCAATAGTACTGCCCTGGAAAAACAGATGGTTTAATCTCAAGGAAACTGAACCATACTGCTGAGTATATTAGAACTTGGCCCTGAAAATCTAAACAGAAGCTACAACTAAAAAATCAAAACTTGGCTACCAGGTACTTAAAATCCTTAGACAAATGAAGGTTTCAGTTGCAAAACTCTAGTGCCATGGTGAAGAGCTGGCTCTTTGTCATCTCTTCATAACTTCTTCCAGCACTGGCAAAACTACAATCCCAGTCATTGGCAGAAAGGATTCCCACTGGGCTTGAACCATGGGACTCTCACCTCAGAGTATTGGTGGAGATGGCCACAATACCCTCAGGACACTGCTCAGAGGCAAAGCCAGACGCAAACTCCAGGGTCTCATAAGACAAGGGGGTGAGATGGAAACGAGACTGGTAGGAATAGCTCAACCACGATCGGCTTGACATGGCCAACACCTGAGAAAAGAAAAACATTCCAACATGCTTGGAAAAAAGACAAATATGGAATGCTAACCAAACACCCTATCTGCAAATTTTAGTCTACAGAATATCCCAAGGAATTTTTGAAACCTAAAAGACTACCTTAAGAAAAAAGAGCACCAGAGGTGCCTGGGTGGCTCAGTTGGTTAAGTGTCTGACTCTTGATTTCGGCTCAGGTCATGATTGAAGAGTCTTGAGATCCAGCCCCAAGTCAGGTTCCACACTGAGTGTGGAGCCTGCTTGAGATTCTCTCTCCCTCCCCCATGTGTCCCTTCCTCCTAGTGCACGCATGCACACTCCCTCTCTCCTCTCTAAAAAGAGAGGAGGAGGAGGACTGGAGAAGAGGACTGCCTTAGTATTTGCTAAAAGCAAGGGCCATAGGCCTTATGACCTAATCACTCAATCTCTCTAAGCCTCTCTAAGGCTCAATTTCCACATCAGTAAAATGGGAACACTGTAACAAGGGAGGACAGTTTCAAGAATTAAATGCAGTAACAAATAAAGAACTAGCATAGCACTCAGCAACAGTAACATTCTTGGTTACAAAGGACACAATGTTTCCCAACCTCTTTCATGTTACATAGTAAACCCTGGTATCGATATAAGGTTGCTCATGGGTAGTAGTACTCTAGATAAGAGGTTTCTAGCTACCTCTCAGTCAGCTCCATTTGCCCACCCTAGAGTTGAACAGACTGATAACCTATTCCACCCATAACCAAAACATAGCTCAGTGCCATGGAAACTCTGCATTAAGGGACCCAAGACTTCCCACAGAAAAGAAGCCAATTAAGAGAAAGCTAGTATCAAACTAACTATGTATGGGTGAATTACTGAAAGAAAAGTTGATACCACTAATGTCCAAAAATGCAGCCTGCCCCCTTTCATTACTTACTGCTTCCTGGCCTTGCATCCGGACACGAAAGAGTTTCACAGGACGGGACCCCAGGTACCTAGTGCGTGTGTCAGACAGATCCCCAGTCACAGGGTCCAAGACAGTTCTCAACAGCACACCATTCTAACAAAAAGGAAAAAGAGTGAGTGAAGCCTACCCCTAATGGAAGCTCCCTGGCTACTGCATCAAATATGTAAGTTCAGAACAGGTGAAAGGAAATGACGGGGTTTAAAGAGTATCCCAATAACCAGACAACAACTCATTCACTCTCTCACTAAATCACTCACTCAAGTAGTTACCGAGCATTTACTAAGTGAAGAGCACTTATTTTTCACTACATATCTGCTAAAATTCTTTCTACCACATGTTAAACTCTTCTTTATAATTTTAAATCTTAGGATATATGCATAGTTAAGGGGTGCCTGGGTGGCTCAGTCAGTTGAACATCCTTAAGATTTAGTTTTGGCTCAGGTCATGAGCTTCATGCTCAGTGGGGAGCCTGCTTAAAGATTCTTTCCCTCTGCCCATCCCCCAACTCATGCATGCACTCTCTCTAAAATAAGTAACCCTTAAAAACAAAACAAAACAAAAAAACATGTATAGTTAAAATAAACAAGGCCTGCTGTGGTTTCTAAATGCCATTTCTCCTAAAAAGATTAAGACTCTTGGGACGCCTGGGTGGCTCAGTCGGTTAAGCATGTGCTCAGGTCATGATCCCAGGGTCCTGGGATCGAGTTCCACATCCGGCCCCCTGCTCAGCGGGGAGCCTGCTTCTCCCCCTGCTTGTGCTCGCTCGCTCTTTCTCTGACAAATAAAAATCTTAAAAAAAAAAAAAAAGATTAAGACTCTTAAGAGAAACAGCTAATTCAGGTCTGGCGAAAGAATATTTCAGGTGAATACAGGGGCACTCTGTTGTACCAGCAGGAAGCACCGGAAGGTAACATGTTAAAAGGACAAAGGAACTAACTTTAAAAGAAGTCCCACCCATCTAAAATGAGGCAATTTAGCATCCAAAAACTGAAAGACCATAATAGTTTGAAGCAGATACATAAAAATCTTCAAGTTCATAGGTTATTAAAAAAAATTTTTACTTTATCAATCCCCACTTGAGATTGCTGTGGCACCAACTCCTTACTGTGAAAACAGATGAACAAAGGGGAAAAAACAAAGTATTTATCCTTTCCCTGTATGAACTATCTTCTGGGGTAAGAAAATTTTGTCTTTTGAGAAAGTTCCAGGTAATGAAATGAAGAGTGCAATAGAAAATCAGCATTTCTCAATCCCCAAGGACATAATGGATCTAGGCAATGGGCCTAGTAGCAATGCCACTAGGTAAAAAGGCTGACAGGGAGCAGATAATTTAAAATAGATACAAACATTCTAACGCCAGACATTACATGCCTCCTGATGTGATGTAATAGAAAGTAAAGGGCACCACTTATAAAACACTGTCTCCCACAAAATATTAAGTCTGAATCTAATCAACCCCTCCACCTGTGCTATCCAATTCTATAATCAAACCACATGTGGCTAGCCAGAATCATGATGTGCCATTAAGTATAAAATACAATATATGAGATTTCAAAGACTTTGTTCAAAAAGAGAGAAAGTATCTTAATTTTTACACCAATTACAAATTGAAATGACATTTGAAGTATTCTGGGTTAAAGAAAACATAAAAATTAATTTCATCTGTTCCCTTTTTGTGGCTACTGGTATATTTAATTGACACATGTGGCTTGCACTGTATTTTAAATGGACAGCATGGTCTAGATCCACCCACTACTTTACAGAAAATACAGATGATAGACAAACATTAAACACACAAGGAAAGACTGCCAAATTCAGAAGGTGGAAATTTTTCAAGACAAATGATCTGGTTTCCAAAAAAAAAAAAGATCTGGTTTCCTAAAAAAAAAAGGGGGGGTGGTAAAAATTATTAAAAGACACATAAAGGGATAGGTCATGCAGAAGATGCAAACTGCAAATGGCTTTCTGCAGATCCTAAGTACAACACCAAAGGTAAAACATTTTTGGAAAAACAAAAACAAAACAAACCAAGAAAAGCCAGAACATGAACAAGGTATCAGATATTAAAGAACTGCTGTGTTGGGCATGGTAATAAAATTGTGGCCTAAAAAGAAAACAACGCGTACATCTGTTATGGCTACATTCTCAAATATTTATAGATGAAATGACAAATCATCTTGGATTTGCTTTATCATACTCCAGAAGAAAAAAGGGGGAATAGATGAAACAACAGTAGAATGTTGGTAACTATTAAGACTGGTGATGGGTACACTGAGGGTTGTTACATTAGACTAACTCCTGTGCAGTTTGAGAAATTTCTAAATTAGGAAATAAAATTAAAAAGCAAAAAGTACAAGGGCTAGATTATTTACCTAGGGGGTTGAGCAAATAATCATTAAGGAAAATGAAAAGTATATGGTCAAAAACTACTGACACTCTGCTACCCTTAGGTTCCTGCTTTTCATGAGAAAAAGAGCCCCACTGCTTTGACAATAGGGAACATCCAGGGATCCTCTGTTACTAAAGGAGCCCATTATACATCAAGAGGTTTTAGTTTCCAAAAGCTGCATATTCTAAGAACTGCAAAGGACTCTTGAAACCCCTCTAGTTCTGGGGAACCTGGGTGGCTCAGTGGGTTAAGCCTCTGCCTTTGGCTCAGGTCATGATCCAAGGTTCCTGGGATCGAGCCCCGCATCGGGCTCCCTGCTCAGCAGGGAGCCTGCTTCCTCCTCTCTCTGCCTGCCTCTCTGCCTACTTTTGATCTCTGTCTGTGAAATAAATAAATAAACTCTTAAAAAAAAAAAAGAAAAAAGAAACCCCTCTAGTTGCGACCCAGAGTAGTGATGACAACACATTTGTATCAAAGACTATGAAAACTCTGTCCTAATTAGAGCTGACAGAAATGGAACACACAGCAGCACCGTTCACTTTTCATAAGATGGTAAACTGTAAAGGCACAGTAAATGCCCGTATTGAACAGGGATTGCACAAAAGCTAAAGGCCTGAAACCAACAATGTGAGCCTTAGATCTCTTACCTGTAACCCAATATTCAGGTATAGGAAGCCAATAGAGCCCCTCTCACCCAGCTCATCTTGCTTCTCAGTGCCACCCATTTCCACAATACACAAGGACTCAGGCTGAGCTGGGAGAGCCTGCATGCTCAGAGGCTGCAAACAGTCCTAAGGAGGAAAGAAAAAAGAGTGAAACATGGGAAATGACCAATTTTGGAAAAATCTACTCAGAGAAATCTAATTGGAGGAGTGGAGAAACAACTTTCTTGTGGACAGGGGCATCCTATACAGTAAGTTCTAAATGGGTTACTACTACTAGTTAAACCAAATCTCTGGAGCTCTGGAAAGAACCAAGCTTTCCTTTCTGTAAAAGTGGGTAATCAGAAGTAAATAAGCAAAGTATACCTATTCCTGAAAGTTAACCAAAGCCCAGGGCCAGTCCCAAGTCCTTTTTTACAATCTTCGATTGTTTTTTAACAAGGCTTAAGGCAAGAAAGCATTTGGTAGTCAGGGATCAGGATCTTTAAAGTACTAAGGTGTGTGGCTATGATAATCAGAGGCAGCCAGTGCTGACTGCAGGGGCTAGCCCAGCTGATCCCAGAGAAGCCCATCAGGAGTGGGCCAGAAGCTCAGGTTCCAGCGGGAAGATCCTTGAAGTCAAGGGTAACACTCACCGACGGATCCAGAGAGATGATTCGAACAGTGTTGTCCACCAGCCCCACAGCCAGGAAGCGAGACCGCTGCTCTCCAGGAGGCACGTTGGCCAGACTCATGCACACCACATCTGCCGACATCTCCTTCCGCTCTGTGTACTCGTTCAGCTGTCCTGACTACAGAAGTGAGACAGAGAAAGGTGACAAGCCACTCCAACTTGCCCCTAAACCCTGGGCCTGGGAAAGGGAAGGAGGACTGTTAAATTCCTTTTCACTTTTTCTCACTCCTCTTACTATCATCAATGACCAAGAATTTCTCTACTTAAGGTACCAAGACTGAATGCTTTAGGCTAACAGAAAGCAAAATTACTGACAAGACAATCAAAAGACAACCTAATGTCTTTGTCTTTGACAAATTAAACATGCTACAAATTTTTTAAAGCAAACCTAGTTCTCAGGAAATAGAAATATATAAAATGGTTTATCTGTTCATGAGAATACTCTAAGTGAAAGAGATTTCAAATATGGAACTTAAAGACAAAGAAATCTCAACCAGAGGTACAATTAGACTCTCAGGTTGGCCACATCCAGAAACTAAGAGCATGTAAGTATACCCAACATCCTTCCATACAGAAAAGCAAAAGCAAATTTCTGAAACGGCTTCAGATTATAAAAATTAAAACTTACAGCCAATATTTGGTAGAAAAGCAGAGTATAAAGGGCAAGAGAAGCAAGTATTTCACTGCTAAAATGAGATTCATAATTCCAGTTAGAATTAAGATATGAACTTACCCTTCCCCCTCTCACCCCCACCAGGCCAGAGTGGCTTATGTATACTTTCCCTCTTGAATTCTCCTGTGAATATCATCTAGATACTGGACTACAACTCTCATCTTTACCTCTGGACCTTAACACCAAGTCCCACAATGAATGATAAAATAACATACAGGATCCATCTCAAAATAGACCAGCTCTCCTCCTGTCAGGGCGATCACCACCTGTCGCTGGTTCACTGCACATTTTACAATCGTTTTCTTTCCAGGGGTCTTCCATTCATTGACTCGTTTGTCTGCTCGTATGTGCCGAATACCATCAGGATACACCTAAGTCAGTGACCAGAAGGAAACTGGACTTTAGCAATGTGACTCACTGCTCAGCAAGACCCACATACTTAACAGATGGGTCACTCTTGTCAGAACTGGAGCCACTGCATTTGAGTCGCCATTGGGTCAATGACAAAAAGGAGTTACTAGGCCCTGTAGAGGTAAACTTAAAACAAGTTCATATTTGCAATGTCCACTTCAAAAGAGTTTTTCAAAGCTCACTAATGTCAGCACAGCAGCCTACACCACAATATAAGGACAAAGTAAGGCGAGTTAAGTACTCTCTCTCTGGGAATCCTCACCTGCACCAGGGCATCATCTCCTAACAATGAGCAGGACAAGGTTGGGGTGGTACCCAGGAACCCAGAGTCAGTCACTTCTTCCACAGTCTCTCCGATGGACAACACCAGTGTGGCATTCACGAAAGACACAATGATGTAGGCATCAAACTCATCTGCAAGAGGGAAGAGAAGAGGAGGTGGTTAGCTAAGAACTCATTAGTTACAAAGCTAATTGAGACATATTAAGTTTTCTCTTCAGAAACCTTCCAAGGCACTTCTTCTATGTGTAGCCATCACACACACAGTCATGTGGCAAACGGCACAGGATGATCCAAGAGATAACTGAAGGTCATAACAGCCTACAGATATATTCTGCTTCCTTAAATGCCTAAATACATTGAGTAGGTATACCCACCCCAATAGCTCTGAAAGCTAATTTTCCTTGAGGCATTTGCTGGAAAAACACAAGATGACAAAACAGGGTAACCAGGCAGGAAGAAATTTTGAATACTACAATATTTACATATACTGAAGTGAGAGCTTGTTTATTTGTGCCAGATGCAAATCACAATTCACTCTTAAAGATAATCCTTATAACCAAGAAAGGTCTCTAGCCTCTTCCAAAAGAAGTTTATGTGGGAACATAAGATCTAATGAATAAAACAGATTCCTTAAAGCCTCAATGAGACTATCATTCTCAGGTTCATAACTGAGAATCCCAGGATGTCCCAAAAGGAATGAGTTAAAAGGAATACCAGGAAGTGGGGGGGAGGGATGTTTATATTGTCAGTCCTTGACCACTCTACTCTCATTATTTAAAAACGCAACTATTCAGTGTGACAAGCAATCCTATTAGGATTTGCTTTTAACAAAACATAGTTATAGATAAACAAACACCAGTGAGTTTCTCAAAGTCAGAGGATCTGAACACAGGCAATTCCACAAGTTTCTCATATAGACCCCATAGTTAAAGGCCACCTATTTCCCATATATTCCATCCTACACATAAAAACAGCTTCTGTGTGTCTCCCACATCCAGCACAATGTCTAGCATTATGCTTGATAAATGCTGAAGAAAGGTATATTTATTTTTCATGAAGGATTGAGATTTCCCTATTTTACATCTGAATTTTCTTTATCAATTCCCCTTTCTGTCCCCCTTCCGTCATAAGAAATCAGATGAACAAGGGACAGAACTACAAGCAGACAAGGTATTAAATTAAGTTTGACTGTTGTTTTGGTGGTTTTTTGCGGGGAGAGAAGATACTAAAGTGGCTACCTCACTCGTAGCAGAAGGAGCTATAGGGTGCTGTGTGCCTGAGCCCTTGTCCAAAGCTTAGTACCATAGAACTGATCACTCCACTCACATCAAGGACAGTTTGGATTCTGACTGTTCCAAAGGTGATTCAGCTGAACCAAGACTCCTCTACTAGTTCAGCAGGATCAGTGTTCTTCACAGAAAAAGAGGCCAACTCAAGACCTATCACTAGTGTAGCCTAGAACAGTACTCTACCCTATGAGCAAAATATACTCAAATTGACAGACTATAACCAGCATTTTAAAATAGAAATATATAGAAATAAATATAATTTATGAAATTGCTTTACACATAAAATTAAATCACCCAGTAAGGGTGAGTATTATTTTCCAAACTCATGCTTAATACATGCATATACTGACTGGGTGGCTGAAAGGCAAGTATCAAAGATCTTTCCCAATGGGTATAATCCAATGGCTATACCAGGAATCCAGAACAAGGGTTCAAGTTCCAAATCATAAACACTGGAGAAGTAGATAGCTAGTTTTAGATTATCTTTGTTACAACTGTTAAGATGTATCAAATGCTTTGGGGACACTTTATAAAATGGCTTCATAAGACAACACTGTTCACCATCATGTGAGTAAGGACAGGGTTATCCCTGAAATGGATGACTTAACAGTTTACAACAAAACCAAAATGAATCTCCACACAATACCAAACCTGGAGGCTTTACTCCAGCTGTTTTTGAACTGGAAATTTGTAGTGTGTAAAAATAACAGAAATTACTTAATTTTAACTATATGATTATTATGTCCTTTCCCACACTCTCATTACTGAAACCCAATATCCTAAAAGCTGTGCCAGAGCAAATTAAAGCCAAACAAAGGGCTCTTAAATGGTCGGATTTCTGGTCTTTTCCTTCAGTCAAGAGGAAAGGGAGAAACTTCCAGCAGAGACTATGGAAATTTTAACTAAAATGCAAGAGAATGAGAAGAAGGTGGGCTACCTGGGTCTTTACCCTCCCTTTGACCCAAGGCCCCAGACTGCTCAGATATAAAAATAAAGAGAAGTTCAGTGGATTTAAATAGGATCTTACATTCTCTGAGCAATTCAACAACCACTAGAGCTGCTTTATATCACAGATTCCCTCATAACATCCATTACCCCGTGAATACTAAGCACACTCTAACTTTCCTCTCCATTCTACAGCCAGGAGGACCTATAGCAGGCCAGTTGCTCATGTCCTAGGGAAGCTATAGGTTGAGTTGGAATTCAGAACATAATCAAGCTAAATGACCATAAATATCTACCTTGCCTTTTTCCAGAAGTTACAACTTTCATATAAAAGAACATTAGTTCAGGGGCACCTGGGTGGCTCAGTCAGTTAAGCCTCTCTGCTTTGGCTCAAGTCATGATCCCAGGGTTCTGGGATCAAGCCCCATGTCAGGCTGCCTGCTCAGCTGTGCTCTCTCTATCTTATGCTCTTGCTCTCTCTCTAATAAATACAAACTTTAAAGATAAAAATCTTACATATATATATTTATATATATGTGTGTGTGTGTATGTATATATAAATATGTTGAAAAGGACATTAGTTCATACCTCAGTGAAGAATCTATCAGGGTATGAGAATGCATCTTTCTCACTTAAATAAAACTTCTGAGCACTGCTAAAGCAGCCCAAAGGGGAGGGAATACTTTATTCTTCTCTCCTCTGCCTTAGTATCTGAAGCTCAACAAACAGCTCACTCTAAAAGGCAAAGTGAGTGACCATACAATGACTTAAGCTTCCAGTATCTCATTCGCACTTTATACGTGGGACTACTTGGTGCCTGCCTTGCCTCAGCAATCCTGATTATACTCCGGCTTTCTCCAGGACTTGAGTCAGTACAGCTGGAACAGACAAAACTCCAAAAAGAAGTGTATGGAGTTAAGGCTTTCCTAGCTATACTTTCTTTCAGCTTAGTGAAAGACAAATTTAGTCCTATTTTCCACTGAGGGAAAAAATAAAGAAAGCTGATTCCTTCCTCAGACCATGTAATATACAGGCAGAAGGGCGTGCATCTCTATAATGCACAACAGCCAACTGCAAAGTTACCCTCTGAGAGATGCCATCAGGGCAGTCTTATTACTTTGTGCAGATCCCTCTCCCTGGGCAACTGTAATACCCCATGGTAGACCCTAGCAGTACGTACACACCTGTGGTAATCAGCACCTTCACCAGCCACCTGTGGAAGAGAAAAAAAGGCTTGGTATTGGTAGTGTGCATCACCACGTACCAGCCAAGGTTAGTAGTTGCCTGGAAGACTATGGCATGTGTGGACATGTGGGCTATTCACTCAACAGTAACTTGGGAGTATCTGGAAAGAGAATGAACAGAGAACCTGACCTGTTTTTGTGGGTGATCACCCAAATTATAGTTTCTAAAAAGTAAAATTTATCAGGATGTAAGTCTTTTCCTCGATTTTGGTATTTAGAGAAGAAAAAATTTCCACTACAAGTTCCACCATGCAACATACTGCTGATCACTGACTTATCAAGCACTATCAAAAAAGCCTTTTCTGATTCTCCAACATAACCCCATTCCTTGTCCTCTAACATGCCCTGGCAACATGCCTGTGCCTTTCATTAAATCAGAACACACAGCAGTTTTGTATACTTGTCTTCTGTTTTAGATGGCAAGTGCCCTGAGAGGAAGGATCCTATCTCAATCACTCTGAATGCAAGGTGGACACCTTGAAAGACTGCAGGATGAGAGTACAGAACTTAACCTAAAAAACCAGCAACAACCACAGACACACACTACAGGGTTAGTCAAATGAACATTGGATTGGAAGTTCAGAGACTGTGCTTTAGGTTTCCATTACCTCAACATGCTACCTCCGAAAAGTCAACCTGTGTGATTTTTCTGCCTTCATCATAAAAACGAGGGGTAACCTTCCTATAAATCTAAACCTATGTTAAAGTTTAAGAAGTAGAAAGTGAACACAAAGACAGGAAGGGTACAGATAAAACTAGGGTTTTATCTCAAAGGCTCAAAAAAATTCAAAGTGTGGACAATGTTTGTATCGAGCTCTAATATCAACCAGCCACAAAGCTAAAGGTGAACATCAACACTGACCAGTTTCTTTATGAAGACATTAAACAAAATGAGGAAATCCTTCAAAATCAATCATCTAAGAATTATCTTCTCAGCAAAAATGAACCTACTAATTTCCTGTTTTTCTTTTTTCTTTCTACTCATCTCAGACTTGGCTCAAATGTCCACATGAAAACAAAAACCACCACAGTGTGCATTCTACTAAATGAAGAGGTTTCCCTCCTACACATTTCCCAGCTCCCATAAAATCAAACATCAGAACATCAAAATATCAGGAAGATTTCCAGCTGTTTTCTTGAAAATGCTTTGTATGCTGGCCAGGGTGCTCTTACTCAGCAGGCCCACATTCCTAAGGGAACAAGAGGAAGATGAAGTCTAGGAATAGAAATGACCTACACCCCCAAAGAATCCAAGGGAAAATTAGAGTTAAGTTTCAGTTCTCAAATTCAATTAACTCAAGACTTTCCTGCTGGCTGTTGCCCTATTATGCATTTTCACATAAATTTCAAAATTTTAGGATGAAGTGGCCCATTTTTATCCAAGAGCATGGACTCCTGTCGCCTCCATCCCTTCTTCTTCTACCACTCTAAAACTCTAATTCCATTCAATCAATCTCAATCTGAACTTTTCTGAAGCACAACTACACCCACTAAGCGGGGCTAAGAAGCTTAATCAAATCTAATACCTAGAACAACACCTTCAACTTCACCGTGGTTTCAGCACAACAGAAGAAAACACTGAAGAAAAATGAAGAAGTGAAAACTTTCCCTCACACCACAACTCTTACACAGATGGAACCAGTACCGTCAAGATGAATACAGTACCCTTACTCGTGCACACACAAGGGTGAAGGTATCCTGATTCAGAGTCTGAGAAACATGATGTCAGGCCAGAAAATGTTTCTAGTATATTGCTAAAAAAAGCGATATAGAAATATTATGAATGCAGACTCCTCAGCCTTCTATTGTCAATGTCACCCAGACCCACTTTCTGACTATTGGGAATGGGCTGCTTACCTTCAATGTGCCGACGCACTGTCCAGACAGCATTGGGGTTACCGGGTAACTCAGAGACAGCCATTTCTGACACCTGACAGGAGAGGAGACAAACCACAGATCCAGTGAGCACAGAAATTAGCTCCTTGCTTAAAACTACACTAGATAATAGGACTCTGAAAAGGCAGTGTTCACACTGCATGTTGGATTAAAAGAATGGAACCAGGGCACCTGAGTGGCTCAGTCGGTAGAGCATGTGACTCCTGATCTTGGGGATGTAAGTTCAAGCCCCATGTTGGGTTGTAGAAGTTACTTTTTTTTTTTTTAAGATTTTTTAAATTTATTTGACAGAGAGAGAGATCACAAGTAGGCAAAGAGGTAGGCAAAGGGGGAGGGGGAAGCAGGACCCCACTGAGCAGAAAGCTCAATGTGGGGCTCAATCCCAGGACCCTGGATCATGACCGGAGTCAAAGGCAGAGGCTTAACCCATCACCCCATCATCATCATGTCAGTAAACCCAGACACCCCGGGATTACTTAAAAATAAGGGGAAAAAAAACTTTTTTTAATCTTTAAAAGAATGGAATCATTTTATTTAAAAAAGAAGAAAAAAAATTGAAAACCAAAAAGGGCTGGAAATAGTGGCAATCCCCCTAACAAACTTTAGCAAAAAGTGATGGAATATTTAGGATAGCTGTTGCATCAAAAACTATACAATTTCTTTCAGTATGACATGCCTGTATCTTCCTCAAGAGAACACACAGAATCAAACAGGCCATGATCTAAGTTAGCATCCCATTTCTTCCTTAACTCCCTTAAGGCCAAATCCCATCTCTCTTCAAGAACCAATTCAAATGCTACATCCTTTAGAAAAATCTTCCCTTATCCTCTTGTGAGGGAGTCCACTCTCCCTCCTATAAGCTCTCACAGAAATCACCGCCTCCTAGGGCATTTATCTAAAAAGCGATTTTAGGAATTATTCTGTCCTTCCTACTAGATTTTATGCTCCTTAAGGTTAGAGTTAAGAATCCTCTGAATATCCTATAGGTTCTCAAACATGAGAGGAAATGAAATATTTGAGATGAACTAACAACAATCTAGAAGAGAAAACTAAGCATAGGTTACACATGAACTCATGATACAATCCCTGTATTTTTTCTGTAAATACAAAACCATTCCAAAATAAAAATGTTATTATTTTTAAATGACCCAGAGATGATTTACTTAATATATGTACTCACGCATATCCATTAAAGGTATTAACCTTTTTTTTTTTTAACTTAACTAATAAAATAATAGGAATACCTGATCATGGAACAGGAGAACTGAGTAAAACTTCATCACCAATAAAACCTAAGTGTAAGGAGTGCAATACTCTACACCAAATGCAGTATGTGACAGTGACCCTGCTCAAATGAGATCATAATCTAGCTTAACAACAAGGTTCAACAAGTAAATATGGAGGAACAAAGTAATGTTTAGCAATTTCAAAATATTTTTCTGTGTAACAGAGATCTTTTGTAGACCTGGAAAAAAGTGGGAGGGAGTGGAAGACTCGAAAACAACAATTCTTAATTGGATCCTTTATCTCTTACACTGTACATAAAATTTTCTGTTAATGCACATATGCACTTCTGGTGGAGAATGTTAGCTTTTGTCAAATGCTGGATGGTATCTAATGAGTAATCAAAAACTGTTAGTATATATATTGGATTTAAGTCATTACAAATTTACTAGCCTGATGAGTATTTTGGCAGACCCCAAAAATTTCCAAATACCCTCAAACAGCAGTATTAATAGCTAGCATAAATTAAACAGATACTCTATGCCAGACTTTGAGCTAAGAGCTTCATACGCATTCTCTCACTTAATTCACACAACAATCTTTAAAACAGGTACTATTATTAAGCTCATTTTATAGAGGAGGAGAAACAAAAGCTTAATAACAGCTACTAAGTGGTAGAGCAAGAATTCAAACCAAGGTCAGTCATCTTGTCTGTATTCCAATAAAAATTTATAAAAACAGGCAGTGGGTCACTGAGAGCTTATAATGTGCCAACCCCCAACTCTAAAGCAAACTGCCATAGGAAGCTTTATTTTGCTCTTAACAGAATCAACCCCAGGGAACTTGCTAAAAAAAAAAAAAAAAGCATTAACTCTAGAACCAAGAGGATGTGGGATTTGAGTGTCCATGTCACCTAAAAGATCCAGCAATAAAGAATTAAATAAATTCTGATCTATCCACTACAGTGGAATATTACAGAAACGTTAAAAAGAATACATTAAAAAATAAACTTAGTAAAATAAAATATACAGTATTAGTATAGTTAAAAACATATATATACCTAAAAACTTTGAATACAGACCAAGATTAGAATAGAATAAAATGTTCCATGCAGATTTCCTCCATGTTTTAGCTGGTGAACGTGGAGCCAGTAGGGGTTATTTCCCCCACTTTCAACCCCATTCACCAATTTTTAAAAATGTGTCTCTTATACTAACACGTTAAAGATTAGGAAATTTAAACTTCGTTATGGAAAAAGAGGAGGAAGAAAAACATTTTTTCTTTCACAGAAATATTAATCACTGATCTCATCAGAATAAAGCCATAAGCTGCTTTTTCAATGCTTCTCTCCAAACCCTGCAGATGATCTAAATAAAAATGCCTAGCTTACCTCAAGTCCATGCCTTAGGACTCTCAGAGACGATCGGGGTCCCCTACCACAGGCCACATAGAGCTGTGGTGTATCTTCATTGGCCAGATCCGCTATCTGAACAGAGGAAAAAGGCAAAAAAATGTCTACTTGTACCAAGTTTTCAAAACTAAATCTGATTTTCTTAGGGGACAAAGTACTTTTTAGTTTACTAAGATTATATATTGGCTACAAGCCCTGGTACCATTATGGGGGAAACCCTCATGTTCCAAAAAGCAAACCAGTTTAAAGCAACAAATTTTATTAACAAAAAAAGGCTTGTATCAGTTTTTCAGTTAGCAAATTATTTTTTTACAGCGAGTAAAATGAATGGTATAGAACCCTGAACTGAAATTTAGTATTTCCTTTCAACTAAAAATATAAACTACAATATTATTACAGTATCAGTGACTGTCACCAATAAAAATGACTTTTACTTATATAACATTAAAATGTATACACCTCCAAATATTCCTCTCATCACTACTTCAAAATTACATTCAACAGATCTGCTAGACTACACATTATCAAAGTTGCCTTATCAACAGATACTCCTACAATGTAACTAACCACTGGGTAACTACACCTGACTGTTCAGGCACCAAATGGGGAAGACGTGTTATGTTGGCATCCCAGACATCTAGCTGCTTTCCAGTACATTTTTTGGTCAGTAATGAGGCCAATCACTTGTACTATAGTTTTGTCAAACAGGTCAGTTCAAGGGAAAATTCTTAACTGTGAGACGATACAGCTCACTGTAACACAGACAAACGTGTGCTGAGTGCGTACAGCCTTCACACTGATCTCTTCTTTAAAAAAATTAACTCACCTATTTCAAATGCACCATCTTGTTATTTAAAGCCCTGATAGAGAAGCATTCAATTACTTGTTCATAACTGAAAAAATACCTTGCTATTTTGGCTTATGTTTATTACTACATGCATTTAAAAATTATTCAGACATAACATCTTAAAAAAAAGGGGGGGGGAGCACCTGGGTGGTTCAGTCGGTTAAGAGGCCGACTCCTGATTTCTGCTCAGGTCATGATCTCAGGATTATGAGACTGAGCCCCGCATCAGGCTCCAAACTGTGCAGAGTCGGCTTGAGAGTCTCTCTCTCCCTTTGCCCCCTCCCCTGCTCAAATGTGCACGCACACAAGCACATGCTTTCTCTCCAAATAAATAAAAATCTTTAAAAATAAATAAATATGAAAACTTTATTCAGAGAAGAAATCCAGTTGCCTCACCAGGCTAGTAAAGACACCATGGTACAAAAAAAATACTCAGCCCCGCTATAGATACCTGAACTTTCTGTTAATTTTATCCTTTATCTACAAACTACACCATTATTTCTTTAAATTCTAATGGGGGGGGGGAGGAGAGAATCATACTTAGTATTTTCTACTGCCTCAGGGCTAATTTCTCAAAAAGAAAGAACAAAAGCAGTTAACGGCTCAGTGGGTTAAGCCACTGCCTTCGGCTCAGGTCATGATCTCAGGGTCCTGGGATCGAGTCCCGCATCGGGCTCTCTGCTTGGCAGGGAGCCTGCTTCCTCCTCTCTCTCTCTGCCTGCCTTTCTGCCTAGTTGTGATCTCTCTCTGTCAAATAAATAAATAAAATCCTTAAAAAAAAAAAAAAAAAAATTCCTGCTACAACTGAGTGTCACCAGCAGAGCACAGTCCCCATCCTGGCTACCTTGGGTTCCTCCCTGAAAATGTATTTTAAAAAGCTGTTCCGGACTGATCCCAATGTCTCTGGAGAATTCTAAGAAATGGTTTGTTAAAATAAGATAGAGGTATTCCTTGACTATAAATATTCATAGACTAAGTGCTAAAAGATCAATTTCAGAACACTACAAAGTATATGAGTCAATTTACATTAAAAAGAAAGGGGTGGGGCACCTGGCTGGCTCAGTGGGTTAAGGGTCAGAATCTTGGTTTCAGAACATGGTCTCAAGATTCTGAGATCAAGCTCTGCATCAGAGAGCTCTGTGCTGGGCCTGGAGCCTGCAAGAGATTCTCTCTCTCCCTCTCCCCTCATCCAACCCCCTGCACACTCTCTCTCAAAAAAATAATTAAAAGAAAAAAAAGAAACATATAACACACACAAACACACATGTGCACTGACAGAAAACGCCTGGAAGCAAACACAAGAAGTTAATAGCGGCATCCTCAGTGGATAGAAAGTTGAAAATAAGATTGGGAGTAGGAATTTTACCATTTACCTTTCGTATGGTTTAGAATTTTTATATTGAACACAAGTTATAGAATTTTTTAAAAAGTCTAAGGATTAATGCAGTGGTTTTTAGTTCGCCACTTTTCACCTTTAACTGCTTCACCTTTACACTCTGGTGATTTCCACAGATACGCTGATGAACCTCATTCTTAGAAAAATTAAGACTACATCTTAATTTAACCACAGTTAAAACTTTCAACTCATTCAGATACAAAAACATGTGGCTGGTACTGCTCATGGTGGAAGTGACTGGAAAGACCCACACCTGGCAAAACAAAATGGGAGATAGGCTGTCCAATTCATCAACCAGCACAAGGTTTTTGAGTGGTCTTGGTTGGAAGAAGAATGTGTCTCCTTCTTCCAGAGGCATGGCAGATGAAAACTCAGGTTCTTCATCATCATCTCCGAGATGTGCAATTTGATATAAGTAACTGGGGAGAAGCACAGAAAAATTTAATTAAACACCTTCTGCCTAAAGATTATGTTTACCATAAACACAATGCTCAGAAAGCACTTTCCAAAGATCTAATCAAAATTCTAACATGCACTATTGGGTCAGCATCTATAGTTCCAAATCTGTTTATCTGAGTGGGGTCTTCTTTCTTATAATAGAGTGGGATGAAAAATTTAAGACTACTGAGTTCAGGGGGCATGTGACTGGCTTAATCAATAGAAGATGCAACTCCTGACCTCAGAGTTTTGAGTTCAAGCCCCAAGTTAGGCATAGATTACTTTAAAAAAAAAAAAAAAAAAAAGACTATTGATTTCAGATTGGTATAGTGAAGGACCTTAGCACCACAGTGTTTAAAAGCACCTGGCTTCCACTAGAGTGCCTACGTTTGAATCCCAGCTATGCCCCTTAACTACCTACATATTATTAATCTGTAAGTGCGTCACTTATATCAATTTGTAAAAATAAATAGTACCTTCCCATAGAATGCAATGAGTATGTAAAACTGAGTATGCATGGAATCTAGTGAGACCAGTGTTTGTCAAATAAAATGGAATAAACAAAATCCAAAAAAAAAAAAAATCCCAATTACACTTTAGGGAATTGTGTCACAGAGAAATTTGTGAAATTTGTAAATTTGTGAAAGAAATTTGATCAGACACTTAGGTCCCTAAAATAAAATGACATAAATGAAATCCAAACAAAATCTACAACCATTTCCTATTTTAACCAAAACCAGGCCAAGTCTAACAGAAAATAAGAACTGGTGGTCACTTTGCAGTAACATGCAAATATTACAGTATCATTCCCCAAAACACTCCCCATACAGACATTACAGTATCATTCCCCGAACAAAACATACATAAACATATCAGAGGGAATAACCAACAAAATCATTCTGTCCTTCTCCTGTCTGTAATCTGGCTAATACTTAGTGAAATGATTCACCAAAAAAAAAAAAAAAAAAAAGAGGTAAAGCAACTTTAAGAGTTTAAGGGTAGATAATCTAGAACAATATACCATCATAAGCTGAGTATGCACTTAGCTTTTGGGAAGCTCAATTTAAAAAAGAAACACCAAATCACTGGTCATGTTAATCCTTTAAGTAATAGACCAGGACCTTTAATATACAGCACTTTAAACAACTGTAACTTTAGCTTTTTAGAAGCAGAATAAAATGACTAAATCAATATCTGAAATAGTTATTCAAGAAATATTTACCAAATAAACCTCAACAATTAAACTTTTGGTAAACATATCAGATTCTATGCTAAATTACAAAAAATAGATTATCTTTCAACAGTGTATAAAAGCACTGAAGATATAAGATACACATATAAAAAGTTAATTAGTATAAATTCCTCACTCAGGCAAGAGGTGTACACACAGATGATAAAGTCCACCTGACAAAAATACCTTCAGTATCCACTAACTGCCAGATAGCCAAAAGGATACTAGGCTCACTACCTCCCATCAGAGAGAAGGTTGGTTAAATCTTGGTAAGTTTCTGTGACTACGGTGTTGTGGTTCAGAGCAGAACTTTGGAACCAGATGGTCTAGGACTTAGGTGTCTGATCAAATTTCTTCCACAAATTCTCTGTGACCCAATTCCCTAAAGTTCAATGCGGTAAGGGCACTATCTCACTGAGAATGTTATGCATTGATATTATGTTATTTGCAGCACTTAGAACAGTGCTTGGAGCACAGTAAATACTAAATGCTAAATGTCCGATAAATAGGTTGCTTTATGACTGAGTTAATACCCACAGCACATGTTCCTGAGGACCCAAATCAGCACATTTTAAGTGCTCCAGACTTCAGCTTCAGTTCAGCAGCAATGGATAATTTCTCACAAGCTCAAACCCATCCCAGCCTGATAAGTACTTCAGTCTTTCTGTATATATACTTGTCTTTCTACTGTATACTTCAGTCTTTCTACTCTCTGCCCCAAGAGATAAATTATACTTCAGTATAATTCAGTCTTTCTACTCTCTGCCCCAAGAGATAAATTTCAAACCAGAAAGTTTTGGGAAATGAGTAAAAGAGCAAATAATAAAAATCACCCATATTCCTAGCAGTATCCCAGAATACTAACATTAACATTCCATTGGATCTACTTCCAATATTTTTATTTTCTAGTTTTTGTATGTAATTTTAAAGAACTGCATCATTCTATAAAAAGTTACTTTTTAAATAATCAGTGTATCTTAAAATATTTTTCATATCAGTATTTTTCACTTAAAAATTTCTATTTATTATGGAAATTTTTAAACACATACTTAAGAGAGAATAGTATAATTAATGAACCCGTATGTGCCCATTGCTCAGCTTCAACAAAGGTCAACCCATGACCAGTCTTATTTTATTTCCCATATCTCCAAAATAATATTAATTTCTTGGCATTTTCAAATAGTATTCAAATTTTACCACTGTCTCAATATTTTATCACTTTTTAAAGATTTGAGAAAGCCTACACACACACAGGGGAGGGGAACAGAGGGAGTGGGACAGTCTTTTTTTTTTAAGGTTTTATTTGAGACAGAGAGAGTGCAAGCAAGAGAGAAAGAACAAGCAGAGGAGAGGGAGCCCAATGGAGGACTCAACTGCAGGACCCTGGGATCATGACCTGAGCCAAAGGCAGACATTTAACCAACTGAGCTACCTAGGTGCTCAGGGAAGACAATCTTAAGCAGACCGCACTGCATGTGGAGCCTGGTACAGGGCTCAAACTCACCGCCTTGAGATCATGACCTGAGCTGAAACCAAGTCAGATGCTTAACCGACTGTGTCCTTGCCTGTCTCAATATTTTTATAAAGTTGATTTGTTTAGATCAGGATCTAAACAAACCCATACACTGCATTTAGTATACAGAAATCATTTTTAGTGGCAGCATATCTTATGACCATGCCCCATACTGATGGGATATTTAATTGTACTTTTGCATTCACAAATAGCGCTACAGTGAATATCGTGGGTGCATCTTTGTGTGTTCATCAAATACAGCCCGAGTTTAAATTCATAAGTGCAGGATGAAATGCTGATAAAGTCAGTAAGGATGAGTAACAGCATGTCTAAGAAAGGAAAAACAGGGGCGCCTGGGTGGCTCAGTGGTTTAAAGCCTCTGCCTTCGGCTCAGGTCATGATCCCAGGGTCCTGGGATCGAGTCCCGCATCAGGCTCTCTGCTCACCAGGGAAGGGAGCCTGTTTCCTCCTCTCTCTCTGCCTGCCTCTCTGCCTACTTGTGATCTCTGTCTGTCAAATAAATAAATAAAATCTTAAAAAAAAAAAAAAAAAAAAAAAGAAAGGAAAAACAGTTGGAGAAAGGCAGAAATGGGATAGAATTCTAGAATCCTAGATACAACTTCATTTTAATCATGAGGAAACAGCATTAGTTAAGTGACTGCAGAGACCAGCAAATACTGGCAAGACCTAAACTAAAAATAAAAGGCAAGACCAAGTCACTGAGTAATTTGGAGACTTAGATATTGGTCTTAAATTCAAGGCTAGAGTTCAGACTTTATCCATTTGGTAATAAAAAGTCATCAAAGACTGTATCACAGGGATAAGGGAAAGAATTTCATCAAGGTTGTGTCTTAGCTGCTTAACGAGATTTATAGGAAAAGACAATGAAAAGTAGTAAGAAAACTAGTAAAGTAGTTTAGCACTACAAAAAAAGGGATAAAAAGAGAAGTTAGCACTCAAACGAAAGTGGCTTTTTGTCCACAAAAATTGAGATGTTAAACTCAAGTTGCTAGAACTCATCCATTAGCCATTAACAGAAGTACCGAGGTTGGGAAGGTTAGTGACGTGGCCAGGCAGCTGTGGGTACTGACAAGCTTCAACTTTAGATTTGTACAAGTGAAGCCTTGGTAGAACATGAAAGTAGTTTCACAAATATTCAATAAAATGTCCACCAAGAAGCTCAGGAAAGATCACTTCTGAAACTACTTTTGCAGCTACCGGAAGATAGTGACTGGAGTCACTGAAGTAGAGTAAAAAACCAAGAAAAACAACGAAAAAGGGAAAGGAGGGCAAAACCTTTGAAGAAACCAGAACATTCTTTTGGAAAACTCGATGGCCTTAGAGCCACATCTCCCTCCTGCCAACTTTTATAATAACGAGGGTGAACTAGGGTAATAAAAGGATTACTCACTGGTTTCCAAATTCTGACGCTACAAAAAGGAAGCCTGTTTTAAGCACACACATGGCAGCAGCAACGGGCACAGTATCAAAATACTTGAGCCGGATCTCAGTAACCTGGAGGGGGGAAAAAAAGATTCTACCATGTAGGCAAGTGAAGCTAGGCCACAGAAGGTAGCCCAGTATTGTAAGACAGCAGAAGGAGAGTAACAAAATATTGTCCTCAGTATCTAAACCCAGGGTTACCAAACTAAGACCCAAGACCAGCCTAATTTATGTACTTCCTATAGCTGCTTCTGTGCCATAATGGCAGACTTTTATAGCTGAGGCAGAGTATATTGCCCATAAAAGCTGAAAATGTTTATTACTGGGCCTTTACAAAAAAATTTGCCAACTCCTGAGCTAAACAGGTATCTAAAAAATTGCTCAGTTGTTCACAGAGCTCCTCCACAGGTTGAAAACAGTAATAGATCATGTGTATTACCAGTTTTCAGGAGACATCAAGAGCTTTTTCCTGCTACTCACTAGAAGTGGCATTACTCAGTCGCATACATGAGACTACCAGACCAGGAATCTGTTAACCAGAGAAAACCTACATTTCTATACCAGTTGCACATATAAAAAGCTTTAACACCTTAGACAACCACTTTTGAAGATATTATTTCCATTTTATTAACTTGTAAAGTATTAACTGTCCTATCTCAGAGTAGTTTTGAAGAAAAAATGGTTTATAAAACCACTCTGTAAACCTTAAATGTACACATAAGTACCAGTTTTTGAATTAAGATTATTTAAATATATCAAAACTAGAATACCACAGGACATTTTATCAAACCATACTAACCTAACAAAAGTGTTCTTCATTTTTTTTTCCCCTCTCCATCCACAGTCTGCTTACCATATCTTCATCTGTCTCCAGAGTGATCTTGAAGATATCTCCCTGCTCAGTTTGGGCCAAAAAGAAGAACATCGATTTGGTCTTATGGGTGGCAGAGCAGACAAAAATCATTCCTCTTTCAGGATCATCCAAGTCATTCTAGCAAAGTCAAATACAGAACCAACAACTTAGGAAGGAGTACTTCTTATTTAGGGAATGCAGCACCTTACCAATAGGGATCATACAGGTCACCCACCCAAGGGCTAGAAATAACCCCACAGTCCTTTATAAGTTTTCACCCAGAGAAATCTGTTCACCAAAATATAAAATGCAGTAGCCAAAATTCTTGTTTACCATAACTATGTGACAAAGCCTGTGTATAAAAAAATAGCCACAGGGCACCTGGGTGGCTCAGTTGGTTAAGCAACTCCCTTCAGCATAGCTCATGATCTGACTGATCTGCCAATCAGGCTTTCTGCTCAGCAGGGAGCCTGCTTCTCCCTTTCCCTCTGCCTGCCACTCTGCCTGCTTGTGCATGCACTCTCCCTAATAAGTAGATAGAATCTTTAAAAAAAAAAAAAAAAGCCACAATTTCACTCTATATTCTGATCCAATGAGTAAGAAAAAAACTTTTTTCACAGAAAAATGTCAAAGATATGAAATTTAAAGAGCCATCATTTCAGACTATGAAGAAAAGTCTACATGTCCATGACACTACCATCCAAACTATCCTTCATTAGCCTTGCTCCACATCATCTTAACTCCTACAAGGCAACTCTTTGACTATAATCCTGGCTGGTTTTTTTTAAATGTTTCTAACATTTTGTATTTCTCCCACTGACTTAGTTCTTCGAGGGCAAAACATGTTTTATACTTTTTTATAGTCCCCAAACCAAGTACAATGCATGGCAGTTAGGTGCTCAGTAAATGTCTGATGAGCCAAACTGAACTTCCCACCCCTTACCAAGAATTTAACTTGACAGATTTCTTCTCAGATTTCCTAAAATTCACAGACTCTTATCTGGATATCATATATTAGATCAACCAAGTAAGACCTACAAGGTTCAACCCCAGGACCTATAAGTTAATGTTTGTTTTTTTTTTCTTTCTTTTTTTTTTTTTTTTAGAGATTTTATTTATTTATTTGAGAGAGAGGCAGTGAGAGAGCATGAGCGAGGAGAAGGTCAGAGGGAGAAGCAGACTCCCCGTGGAGCTGGGAGCCCGATGCGGGACTTGATCCCGGGTCTCCGGGATCATGACCTGAGCCGAAGGCAGTCGTCCAACCAACTGAGCCACCCAGGTGTCCCTGTTTGTTTGTTTTTTAAAGATTTTATTTATTTACTTGACAAAGAGAGATCACAGTAGACAGAGAGGCAGGCAGAGAGATAGAGAGGGAAGCAGGCTCCCTGCTGAGCAGAGAGCCCGATGCGGGACTCGATCCCAGGACCCTGAGATCATGACCTGAGCCGAAGGCAGCGGCTTAACCCACTGAGCCACCCCCCCCAGGCGCCCCCCTGTAAGTTAATGTTAAAAGGATATAAAACGAGGGGTGAAAGGAGAGACTGAGGAAGCAGAGATTAAACGAGATTAGCTGAAGCTGGATATACAGTTCATTACATTCTACTTTGCATATCCTTAATAATTTCCACAGTACACTGTTAAGATTAAAATTGATAAAACACCACTTTTAACCACCAATGTAGTAACTGAACAAAGGAGAAACGCACTGTGTGAAAAGATGTTAGGGAAAAGAATATTTACCACCTCAAAATTCACCACCTGCTTCCAAACCAATTACAAAAAGGAAAAGGTACCTTCACAATTAAGCACCACAGGCAGATACTATCTAACAATTTAACATCACCAAGTCAAACCAACATTCTGTATCCCTAATGTGATAGAATTGGAAATATGCCACTCCTTCTGTAATGATTCTATCAAAAAATATTAACATGCATACAATCATATGGAAAAATATGATGGGACAAACTTCAAGAAAATTAGCCCTCACTCAAAAAAAAGTCAATAAAAGACCAAAAGCAAACAAAGGTGAGACAAAATATTCTAAAAGGGCAGTAAAAGTAGGTAAAAAGGAACTTTTGAGGAGGATAATGAGAGAAATTGGTATATGAACTGTACATAAGATAACTGTATTACACAAAACAGTATATTTCTTGCACATGATATTGGTAGTGTGGTTACACAGTAGGAAAATTTCTTTTTAGGAGCTACATCTTAGGAGATTCTTAGAATGTCATGATGACTGCAACTTATTTCCAAAAGGTTTGTCTAAAAATGTATACAGATATATCATAAGAAAATAACCCAAGGGATTCTTGGGTAGCTCAGTCAGTTAAGCATCTGCCTTCAGCTCAGGTCATGATCCCAGGGTCCTGGGATCAAGTTCCACATTGGGCTTCCTGCTCAGCAGGGATGAGCAGGGAGCCTGCTTCTTCGTCTGCCTGCAGCTCCCCTCTGCTTATATGCTCTGTCTCCCCCGACCCCTGACAAATTAAGTCTTCAAAAAAAAGGAACAAAACCCAAATGCAGTAAAACATGAAATTGGTGAATCTTTTTTTGTATATAAAAGACAAACAGGAATTCATTTTTCTATTCTTTAAAATTTCCTGTACGTTGGAATGGAGGCAAAAAAGACAAAACAGTAGAAAACAATCTATCTCCAATAAATATGTCTGGCTTCTTCAAACTAGAAACCAGGAATTTCAAACTGATCATCCACAGATTCTTCTGAAATGGAAACCATGTTTTTAATTCCTTTTCTCAAAAAATTTGTTTTGCTTTCACTAAAATACCAGCTTCACTGGGGTGCCTGGGTGGGTCGGGTCATGATCTCAGGGTCCTGGGATCAAGCCCGGCACTGGGCTCTCTGCTCCACCGGGCTCTCTGCTTCCCCCCTACCCCCCGCCTGCCTCTCCGCTTGTGATCTCTCTGTCATACAAATAAAATCTTAAAAAAGTTTTATTACAAACAACATTTAAAGAAACTAAAACCTCACAACAAATAAACTAAGAGGCTATGCTGCAATTACAAAAAATAAATTAACTTCACAAACACCAGTATCTTTTTTTATGGCAAAGATTTTTACCCGTCTCCTGGGAATTGGACAACGGATATCTGGTTGGTCACCGAAGTTCTTGTAGGTGATATAGTTTTCAGAGCAGATTAACACTCCACTTGGACCATCTGACCCTCCGGGAACTACAAGAAAAGAAAAATCAGAATTAGCAATGACATAACATAATACGAATTACGATTTAGCTTTCAGTTCCTTCTCTCCTTCAGCACAACCTGGATGAAGGTGTAAGTGCCTGAGACTAAGAAATATTCAAAGTGTTTCTTTTCCCTGATACTAGCATAAGACAAGGATGGAGTGCAGTTCGGGTAGCCTTAGCCTGCGCAGGTACCTGATGCCCCATCTAAAATTTCTAGCTGAATCAAAACTCGGTTCTCATCTTTAGCCCTATAACCCAACTGTGTACTGGACACTTTTACAAGGATACTCAACAAACAGCTTAAGAATACATTGTATTCATAAACAAACTCAAGTTCCTTCCCAAATCTGTTCGACCTTCTGGGTCCTCCATCTCAGAAAACACCACCATCAGTCAACAGACCAAACCAGAAACCTGGGTGTCCCTCTTCAAGTCTCTGTCCCCTCACAGCTCTACTGAGTCTACCTTCTTAGCAGTGCTCATGCTGCCAATCCCCTAGGTTAGTAAAACAGTTTCCTAATCTGGCTTACATTCTTATCCTCCATTTAATTAGCCAAAATGTAAGGAAGTGATATTTCCAAAAATATTCATCTTTAACAGATTATTCCCTGCTTAAAATCCTTCAGTCACATCAACAAAAAAAAAGTTAAATAGGGGCACCTGGGTGGCTCAGTTGGTTAAGCAGCTGTCTTCGGCTCAGGTCATGATCCCAGCATCCTGGGATTGAGTCCCACATCGGGCTCCTTGCTCGGCAGGGAGCCTGCTTCTCCCTCTGCCTCTGCCTGCCACTCTGTCTGCCTGTGCTCACTCTCTCTCGCTCTCTATGACAAATAAATAAAATCTTTAAAAAAAAAAAAAAAAGTCAAATAAAATCCTTCAGTAACGGGCCTGGGTGACTCAGTGGGTTAAAGCCTCTGCCTTCAGCTCAGATCATGATCCCAGGGCCCTGGGATCGAGCCCCGCATAGGGCTCTCTGCTCAGCAAGGAGCCTGCTTCCCCCTCCCTCTCTCTGCCTGCCTCTCTGCCTACTCGTGATCTCTGTCAAAATAAATAAATAAAATCTCTAAAAAAAAAATCCTTCAGTAGCTACCTTCCCACCACAGTCCTTTAGTTCTATTGATCCATGAGCTTCCAAAAGTTCTCTGAATGAACAATGTGCTTTCTTTGCACGTGGGCCTTTGTGCATCTCACTCTCCTTGTCCACAACAGAAACTCCTTCTTCCACCCCCCCTCCAAATACCTAAATAACTAGTCCTCAGGTCTCAGCACAGAGCTCTTCTCCATAAAGATTTCTCTAACATATTTCTTTCTTTCAATGGGTTAGAGACCTCTCCTCTACCCTGTCATGGCATTTGACACACTCTCTGGCAATTTTTTTTGTTACTTGGACATATTCATCACCAGACTCAATCTTGCATAAAAGGAGACACCACATATAATTCTTCACCCAGGAGACTGACTCTGCACATACTGACTGTAGAGGCTCAATAAAAAATTGGTGAACAGGGCGCCTGGGTGGCTCAGTGGGTTAAGCCTCTGCCTTCAGCTCGGGTCATGATCTCAGGGTCCTGGGATGGAGCCCCGCATCAGGCTCTCTGCTCAGCAGGGAGCCTGCTTCCCCCTCCTCTCTGCCTGCTTCTCTGCCTACTTGTGATCTGTCAAATGAATAAATAAAATCTTAAAAAAATAAACTGGTGAACAAATGAAGACTTGTCAGCAAAACGTATGGTAATGTTACAGCAAATAATGAGAGGTGTAATCTATTGTCTAAGGTTCTTCTGTTTAATACATGGCCTTTTTAATTAAGATTTAATGCTCAAAGACAAGTGCTATCTTATTCTCCAAAATCTTCCCCCAACAGGGCATATTTCACTTTAGACATCAATTCAAGTACAATGACTCAACATAAAAAGGACTGGATCACTGTCTTCCCCAAGACAGTGGGGAAAAAACTTACAGGACTACAAATATACATGTCCCATTTCGTCTTTTAATATAATAAATTAAACTGATACTGATTTTCTTTTTCAAGGTTTCATTTTCTAAGTAATCTCTCAGCTCAACGTGGGACTAGAACTTAACATCCCCAAGATCAAGAGTCACATGCTCCACTGACTGAGACCATCAGGCACCCTGGATACTGATTTTCTAATCGTAAACATCTCTGAACGCCTATAAAAATCTTACTTAGCTCTGATGCATTTAAAGCAGACTTCAATTTTCTAAGACCTTAGGTTTTGGTATTTATAACCATAACCAACATATACAGATTTTTGTTACTAACCTTTCCCAATTTTGATACTTAAGTTATATTAGGGTCATAAAGTGGTACAATAGTGGGTTTTTTTTTTCCTATCTCTGGAGAAATTTAAGATCCCTAAAAATTCTAGACCTCAAATCCTTTGGGGAGTATTTCTGACTACTGCTGCAATTTCTTTAATGGATGCTGGTCTATTCAGGTTCTTAATTTCTTATAGGGTCAATTTTAGGAACTGCCTTCAACAATATTTCTATTTCACCTAAGTTTTTAAATTCATGGACATATATAACATTTTATCTTGTTGATTTATCCATTTCATTTGTCTTTTCAAAGAATTAGGTTTTAGTTTTCTTAATGACAGTGAAAGACTGTCTACAGTAAAAATATCAGAGCACCCAACAGTAGTCAATGTTCCAAGCTGAGTGTTCTCCCCATCCTTTCTTCCCTGCCCCCATTAGAAGAGTCAGCCACTCCATGAACTTCTAACTTTGCCAAAACATAGGCAAGGTATTTAGATTTACCACAAATGGATTATAGCTTCCAAACCCTATTAAGTAAACTCTCCTAGGTTTGCGTATAAAATGGGCCAAGCAAAAAGGTACAGAATAGTTCTGAGAATAAAGTACCTGTAAAGGCATCTGGGTGCCTCTGTTAGTTAAGCCTCTGCCTTTAATTCAGGTCATGATCTGGGATCCAGACCCACATTGGGCTTCCTGCTCAGTGGGGAGTCTGCTTCTCCCTCTCCCCACCTCTGCTCTTGCTCTCTCCCTCTCTCTCTCAAATGAATTTTAAAAAACCTTAAAAAAATACCTGTAATAAGAAAGTTGCCATGTTCCTCCAAAGGTTCACTGTATTTTCGGACCACATGATTTAAACCAAGGTCTAATTCATAGAAGGTAAGAGTCTGCTGAGTATTAGCTGCTGCTTCCCCTGTTGGATCATTGTCTGCTTCCTATAAAGAAGGGCAATGGCACAAACACAGCAATAGGATCCCTCCATCTCATGAATGGGGAAGCAAAGGTCCCCAACAGTTTACCAAAGCTCACACTACTAAGTAATGGCAGAGCTGGAACACAAACCTGGGTCTCCTATTTTTGGGATCAAGGTTCCCTCTAATCTACAGCCTTCCATTCAAGGCAAAGAATAGTATGCCCCACCCTTCACCACCTCCCTGAAAAAAAAGTCCCACATATAGTTTCACCTCCTTTTTCAGACAGCTCTTCCCCCCAAAATACCGTTTTTATAGGGAGATTGTTCGAATCAGAGTAAGGTGCTATTATATAGTTAAAGTTAAGCTGTGAAACATTCCAAAGACTCCCGATAAGACATTTGGAAAACAGAAAAGATTTGTTAGCAAAAGAACTGTAAGACAAACACAACGAAGAAACAATCAGGAAAGCACTGAGGTGAATCAAAGAAACCACTGTGTGGGGGGAGGGAGAGAAGGAAGACGGGGGAGAGAGGAAGAGAGCAGGGAGTCAATGAGTCCCCATTACCTCATAATCCATTTCCAGACAAGCAAACATTGGATTTTCAAATCCCACATCTACTCCAACTACATGATATACTAAAGTGTTCGCTTTGTGGGCCTCTAGGGGAGATGAAATGGTAAGCCGGGCTGCGGCATCTCTGTTTAAGATATATACCAATTTCTGTTTTTCAATGGCACCTACAGATAAAGGAGACAAAACAAATAAAGTTTCCAGAAAATGTAAAGAAGGGCTTATAGAACAGCCAGACTCCCATCACAATTGTTTCTTTAAAATTATTGCCAACATTAACTCCACAAGTGTATTAACTTAGAATTTTACTCTTAGTAAAATAGACAACAGAATTTTACTCCCTTCCTTCCTAATAGGGATCTTAATATCCCACTACTCTTCAAGAAAACTTTTCAGCGTGCCCTATATTTAATGATACTGGGAAACAAAACGTTAATTCCTAAAATTGCCAGCTTTATTCTCTGAATTAAATCTAATGATTTCATGACTTGTCAAAAGAGTTGCCTTCTGGAGGCCTGATCAGATACACAGAAATTTCTTCAAGAGATATATCAGAGAAGAGACATGAATGTGAATCATCACTTCAGGCTGATGAAAGCAACCATATTCACTGCCTAATTATGTACAATCATTTCATCGTAGGCTTTCTGCTACACAGAAACGGGAAAAACATCTAATTCAACCAGAAAGGAAATAAAAAAGGTGTGTTAAGACTATTGCCATTGTTTTAAAAGGAAAAGCAACTTTAAACCATGTCATTAATCCAAATGTGATCCAAACTTTACCCAGGTAAGGAACTTACAGGCACACTGCCAAAAGCACAGCACCATTACCCCAAACTGAGAATCTATGAAGCCTCAAAGAGATACTTAATAGATCAAGTCACTCACTAATCATAACAGCTCGCCCTTTGGGATCCACAGCTAAGAACTGGCCAGGAACAATGCGGCGGCATCCGCTCTTGCCAAAGGTTTCTTGGTGAATTTTCTCAAACATATTCTTAGATGGCTGGTATTCCAAGATAACAATCCGACCCGAGTCACTGCCAACCACGATGTAGTCTTTGGTGCCACCAGTCAGCCTAAAGGCCATGAGTGACCGAATAACACCAAATACTTCCACAGTTAGTAGAGTGTGTACTTTGCCAGTGTTGGGGTCAGGGCGAAGCAGCTCCAGTATCTTCCCACGGGAAACAACAATTTCCTGCTGTTTGGTTCCTAGATCACCAAAACAATAAAAATCATGAATAATCAGAACTAGTCCAAAAAGTAAACTGGATGAGTCAAAATGCCACTCAAGATAAATATAATTAAGTTGGGGTATTTTTTAAATTCTATTTCATTCCTAGAATTGATATGACTTAACAAAAGTGGTATCAAAGAAAAACTTTCACAAAATGGTAACATAGGGGCACCTGGGTGGCTCAAGACATTAAGCATCTGCCTTCAGCTCAGGTCACGATCCCAGCATCCTAGGATCCATCCCTACACTGGGCTCTCTGCGCAGCAAGGAACCTGCTTCTCCCTCTCTAGCTCCCCCGTGTTTGTGTTCCCTCTCTCACTCTGTTAAATAAATAAAATCTTGGGACGCCTGGGTGGCTCAGTTGGTTAAGCGTCTGCCTTCGGCTTAGGTCATGATCCCAGGGTCCTGGGATCGAGTCCCACATCGGGCTCCTTGCTCAGCAGGGAGCCTGCTTCTCCCTCTGCCTGCCACTCTGTCTGCCTGTGCTCGCTCGCTCTCTCTCCGACAAATAAATAAATTTAAAAAAAAAATTTTTTTAAATAAATAAATAAATAAAATCAATCTTTAAAAAAAAAAAAAGTCACATAGGGACACCTGAGTAGCTCAGTCACTTAAGCATCTGCCTTTGGCTCAGGTCATGATCCCAGGGTCCTAGGATGGAGCCCCACCTCAGGCTTTCTCTCTCTGTCCCTCCTACTGCTTGTGTCCATGCATGCATGCGCACACTCTCTCTCTCACAAATAATTAAAACCTTTAAAAAAAAATGCTCAACAGGTACTTTTTAAAAATCCTTTTTATTTTTCTAAAATTTGCCATCAATCTGCGTAATTGGGAGTTGTCTACAAATCATTATTAACATACGTTTAGCTTCATAGAATTAAGTATTTCCAAAGGCTCTTTTTAGATCACCTTGAATATTATTATACTAGAAAATCATATTCTTATCTGTGCAGTTTGACGGATTATCTCAACTTTTAAAGCTGCTATCTAATATATACCATTTATTTCTAAACTCTGTCCTAGGGGGCAACCTGGGTGGCTAAGTCATTAAGCATCCACCTTCAGCTCAGGTCATGATCCCAGAGTCCTGGGATTGAACCCCACATCAGGCTCTGTGCTCAGCAGGAAGCCTGTTTCTCTCTCTCCCACTCCTCCTGCCTGTGTTCCCTCTCTCGCTATCTCTCTTTGTATCAAATAAATAAAATCTTTTAAAAAAAAGTATACTTTAAAATAAATAAATAAACTCAGTCCTGGGAAAATTCACTTGCTTTCATAACCATTAATGACATTTTCAAATGCATTAACAGCCAATTTGTCCCCATCTCTCCCTGCCTGCTACACAATTCCACTTGGATGGGTTGTCATCAACCTTTTTTTTTAAAGATTTTTTTATTTATTTACTTGAGAGAGAGAGAGAGAGAGCATGAGAGGGGAGAAGGTTGGAGGGAGATGTCGACTCCCTCCCAAGCCGGGAGCCCGATGCAGGACTTGATCCCGGGACTCCAGGATCATGACCCGAGCTGAAGGCAGTCGCTCAACCAACTGAGCCACCCAGGAGCCCCATGTTGTCATCAACTTTTTTTTTTTTTTTAAGATTTATTTACTTATTTATTTGACAGAGAGAGATCACAAGTAGGCAGAGAGGCAGGCAGGAGAGAGAGAGGAGGAAGCAGGCTCCCCGCTGAGCAGAGAGCCCGACATGGGACTCGATCCCAGGACCCTGGGATCATGACCTGAGCTGAAGGCAGAGGCTTTAATCCGCTGAGCCACCCAGGTGCCCCTGTCATCAACTTTTAAATGAACGTTTAAAATAACTAAATTCCCTCTTCCCAAATTCCCTCTCTAGTCCCAACTAACCTATCAATGTTACTATTATTTTCTCTACCACCTAAGCTGTTCTATCTGTCCTCACTTTCCTAGTACAGGTCTTCACTATCTAATGCATAAACATCCTCCTCGCCTATCAGATATCTGACTCTTGTAAACTCCAATCCATTCTCATTTGCTCATGGCCACCATTTATCAGGTCACCTTCCTTTGCAAAGGCCCTCTCAGGATCAGGTAAGATCAAGTACTTCAAACAGCTTTGGAGACTATAAAGCATTAGATAAATGTTGTCTATGATTCAGAAAATTTTTTTGTTATTTCAGGGAAAAGGTTCGAACTTAATAAAGAAATTTGAAGCATAAAACTAGTTAACGTCAAAAATGCTAAATTCAGGGGCGCCTGGGTGGCTCAGTGGGTTAAAGCCTCTGCCTCCAACTTAGGTCATGATCCCAGGGTCCTGGGATCAAGCCCTGCATAGGGCTCTCTGCTCAAGAGGGAGCCTGCTCCCCTGCCCCCTAGCCAACTGCCTGCCTGTCTGCCTACTTGTGATCCCTGTCTGTCAAATAAATAAATAAAATCTTTTTTTTTAAAATGTGAAATTCAGAAAGAAAGTTAACTGGATATCTTACCAGAGAAGTTGCCATGAATGGCAAAGCTGATGCCTGTGGCTCGCTGCAAGGTCAAGTTGTATAGGAACATGATGGCGGCAACACTGAGATACAACTCCACAATCAGGCCGCAGTTGGCAGTTGTAACGAGTTAAAACAAGCTAAGAGCACATAAAAGCAGAGAAATATCAGCTGGGAAACTTACTTTAACAGACATTTCTGCACAGGAACTTCTGGCTGAAGGGCCAAACCCAGACAGTAAAGCTTACTGATGAATAACGTTATTTATAACCAGAGAGCATTCCACATGCCATGCACTAGGCCGTATACTTTGCCTCTAATCCCTCAAGAAATCTACAAATAACTCATTATACTAATTATATACATGAAGAAATTGAGGTTAAAAAATCAAATCACCTGCCTGAGATCATTAACAAGTGGTAAAATCTTTGGGATCTGTACCATTAAGAAACTGTGTGCCTTTACTGCCAAGAAACAAAGCAGCTCTGCATGTTCTTGTATTTATTTGCATAGGCTATACACACACATGGTTCAGAATTCTTTAAAAGCACAGCAAAAAGCTCCTTTCCATCCATTCCCTAGCCTCCATCCCTTCTCCCTGTGCCAAAGGACCATCACTGCATTCAAACTTCGCAAAATCTTCAGAATAGATACTAGTGTCCCCCACTTTGCAAATGATAAAATTGAAAATCAACGAAGGAAACAGTTGCCCAAGTACCAAAACACGAATTCAAAAGAGGGTCTTGGCACCAAAAACTGTTTCCGTTATTTACGCTTCCAACACACTGAGTCTTCCCACCTTACAGTTGGCGTGTCGTTTACGTCCATCTTAACCCCTTCTCTCACCCACCCCCGGGCCTAAAAGCCGGGCAATTTCTGTCTTACTTTGATCCAGGCTTCGTTCCCACCTTGGGAGACGGAAGTGGGACATGACTCCTGAAAGCCGTTTTAGTACCCAAGCAATCCCCTCCACCTCTTTCCCTGGCCTGGACCTTACGGGCCTAGGCTGCTTCAAATACCCCGCCAAGTCCGGCCAAACCTCCTACATGACCGCTCTCTGCCTCCCCAGACCCGGGAAAGTTGGGAGGCTTCTTCTTTACCCTACAGCAGGAAGGATGGCGTAGATATCCAACAGATGCTGAGTTCTTTCAAGGCCTAAACCACCGCCAGCTTCAACTCACCGGCGTCCGCCATTAGCTCTTAAGGCAGGGACCTTCCGGCGGGCGCGCGACGTATAAGGAGTCCCCAACCGGTGCCTGAAGAATATATATGTAATTTTTAAAAATGCTTCTTTCTTCGACTCGACATTGAAAACTAGTTAAACATACCTTATGCCCGTCACTTTTCCCAGGAGAACAGAAATCAAATAGACCTTTTAAAGTGTACTTAAAAAAAAAACTCCCCATAAATCCGTCAGGCATTTTCTTGGGCAGCCGCATGACCAGGCGCGCAAACGAGTCGGGGGCCTCGCGGGGCCGGAAGCGCGAAATGGGGACCAAGATGGCGGATCTCGAGTCCCTTCAGAAGCTATCAGGGGTTCCTCCGCCTGAGGGGATGGGAGGAGGCTGCTGCTCGGAAATCTCTACCGAGCTCATTCGCTCCCTGACCGAGCTGCAGGAGCTAGAGGCTGTATACGAACGGCTCTGCGGCGAGGAGGTGGGGGGATGACCCAGGGGCAGGGGGCTTAGGACCCGTCAGTCGTGGGAATTCTGGGCTGTGGGAAGTTCTCTCTCTGCCTTTGCCGAGGGAAACAAAAAAGCATTTATTCAAGGAGGAGGATTGTAGTCGAGTGTATCTGGGGGGACGTGACATCTCTGTTCACTTGATCTGGTGTCCCTAAACTTGTTTTCCCTGTTATTTCGGCGATCTGCTTCGTTCCCTTTGATTTCTCTGGCCCTTCACCTAAGTTTTTCGGGCAGAGCAGTTAGAGTCAATTTGCTTGCTTCTCAAAGTAAGAAAGGCTCCCTTGTATTGAATTAGCAATTTAAAAAATTACGAAACGCTTTCACCGCGTTACGTCCTTTAAGCAGGAAGTCTTTGCAAATAAACCTGAAGCGTTGTAAGACTTTTGTAGGGAATGACTTGGGGGGTGTAATTTTAGCGTTCGGTAAGTGCACAGCTTTGTAGGTTTTAAGTTTTAAGGTTTTAAGACAGGCACAACTGTCTAATCTTGGACTAGGAACTTTCATCTTTTGGACCCCTGCATTGTGTCAGGGGCATAGACTATATTCTCTTGAGGATTCCTTGCACCCTCCATTTTCCGTGGCAACCTGATGCTGTCAATATATTTTTATTTTTTAATAGAAATTTCTTTTTTAAAGATTTTATTTACTTATTTGGCAGACAGAGATCACAAGTAGGCAGAGAGAGGAGGAAACAGGCTCCCTGCGGAGTAGAGAGCCCGATGGGGGGCTCAATCCCAGGACCCTGGGATCATGACCTGAGCTGAAGGCAGAGGCTTTAACCCACTGAGCCACTCAGGCGCCCCTGTCAATATATTTTTAAATATCATTTGGGTTCCTTGCCACTCAGAAGAAAGAGATCTAAGGTCTGACAAAGTTTAGTAGCTGTTCCCTAAACCAAACTTTTTATTAAGTTTGAGTACAAAAGGCAGTTTCAGCGGGAGGGAGAAGGGATTATTGATATCTAAGAATATCTTCAAATATTAAACTGCACCAACTAAAGCAGTTTATGGTAACATTTTTCAGCAAGATGTGCTTTATAAAATTTAGTATTCTAACAGTCCTAAGCATGCATTCATTAAGTCAGTCAATTTTTAAGGTGAAATTAAGTCCATCTTCCAGACAGAACAATTTTAGTTCTGTATTTGTATTTGATGACTGTCAAGGGGACGTTCCCCTCTGGATCCTACTGAACTATTTTAATAGAAATATATGGCTATGGGACGCCTGGGTGGCTCAGTTGGTTAAGCAGCTGCCTTCGGCTCAGGTCATGATCCCAGCCTCCTGGGATCGAGTCCCGCATCGGGCTCCTTGCTCGGCAGGGAGCCTGCTTCTCCCTCTGCCTCTGCCTGCCACTCTGTCTGCCTGTGTGCGCTCACTCTCTCTCCCTCTCTCTCTGACAAATAAATAAATAAAATCTTAAAAAAAAAAAAAAAAAGAAATATATGGCTGATATTGATGGCTATTAATAAACGATACTTCACATATTCTGTTAAACACTTTACGTTTGTTACCTTGTTTGGCTCTCACAACAGTCCTATAGGATATGTATTACGTTTTACAGATGAAGAAATTCAAGCATTTAAGAAGGTTAACGTCTTTTGCAGTAATGCGGTAAATAACTTTGCTGAGAGAATTATGTTTTTATCCCTTCTGGGTACTGACTGTACACTATGAAGAGACTTTTTGTAACTTGCACTTTGAAAGTTTCGTTTAGCCATTATATTTTAAATGCCTTCCTGCATTAGGTACTATGCTAATTACATTGAATTAAAGTTTACTTCTTTCCTTTGTGGTATTCATCTGCTAGATAGAATAAAATACGCAAAAGGTAGCAACCAGTATGCAGTGTGATACATGCAAAAATGAAGTATTATTGGTTAAAGTCCCAGGAGAACTCAGTGAAAGGAAAGACATTCGAAGTGGGATTCACCCTTAAGCTAAGTGGTTGGGTTAGGTAACTCTTAAGGTTCCTTCTGACCATTCTGATGACAAAAATGCTTGTCTGTGTTTCAGAAACTGGTAGAGAGAGAACTGGATGCTCTTTTGGAACAGCAAAACACCATTGAAAGTAAAATGGTCACTCTCCATCGAATGGGGTGAGTCTCGAATGGGGTGAGTCTCACAGCTCAGCAAGAGCTATTGTCATTCCGACAAGGTCCACTGGATAAATTACTGTTTTTCTTAACTTTCTGTTATAAAATGCCACTTGACTTTGAAATGTAGAGGAGGATTATTTCAGGGTGAAGTGAACACTTAAGGGTATAGTCAGCTGGTTCTCAAAAGTGTCCTTGGAAGTATCAAACTCATTGGGAAACTTGTTGGAAATGCAAATTACGAGGCGCCACTCAAAATCTACTGAATCAGAAACTCTGGGGGTAGAGCCAAGGAATCTGACAAGCTTTTAACAAGCATACCCACTGATCCTGATTATGGCTCAAGGTTGAGAACCACTGTTTTTACAAACTTTGGGTATTTGCTAGTCATAAAAATTGCTCTTTGATCTCATCACCCTCTTTGATTGTTGGTTAGTGCACTTTATACTCAGCAGTGGGGAGCATCTATTCTCTGGTTCTTTAGCAGTACCTATTTAGAGGTCTGTTTAGTAGTTATAAAAAGTAATTTTTTTATTTAGTACAGACCTGAGTTTTCAGCAAAATACTCTTTAGGAAAAGCTGTGAGTAGAGTGAACTGAGCTAAAAGTTGTGGGGAAGTACAAAGGCAGTAGAAGACATAGTCTCCATTTACAAAAAAATTTTCCATCTCTTATTCCTACCTTCTGCCTCTATGGATCTGTATGTGCTGACATGTGTCTCCAGTCCCAATCTGCAGTTGATTGAAGGAGATGCAAAGCAGCTAGCTGGAATGATCACCTTTACCTGCAACCTAGCTGAGAATGTATCCAGCAAAGTCCGTCAGCTTGACTTGGCCAAGGTAACCCCATTGAACTTCTGATGTTTGAGTTAGTAGGGGGCAGTAGAGAGGCCACCACATTAGAAATTAGAGTAGCACCATTCAGTAGAAATCTAACAAACACCAACAAACCAAATCCAGCAACACATGAAAAAGAATATACTATGACCAAGTGGGATTTATCCCAGCAATGCAGGGTTGCTTTAACATCTGAAAATCAGAGGCGCCTGGGTGGCTCAGTCGACATGATCTCAGAGTCCTGGGGTCAAGCCCTGCATCAGGCTTCCTGCTCAGCGGGAGGCCTGCTTCTCCTTCTCCCACTCTTGTGTTCCCTCTCTCATTCTCTCTCTCTGTCAGGTAAATAAATAAAATCCTTAAAAAAAACCTGAAAATCAATTAATATATCCACCACATCAGTAGAATAAAGGATAAAAACACATGATCATCTCGTAAACTCAGAAAGGGCATAAACTCAAAAAACTTGTAATAAAAGGGAACTTCCTCAACCTGATAAAGGCCAATTACAAAAAACCCACATCTAACTTCATACTTACCAGTGAAAGACTGGGTGCATTGCCCCTAAGATCAGGAATAAAACAAGGATGCAGCTCTTCTTTTCTTCAACGTTGTACTGGAGTTTCTACCCAGACATTTAGGCAAGAAAATGAAATAGAAATTATCCAAATTGGAAAAGAATATAAATCATACATTTAACTTTAGATTTTTCTAGTAGGGACGCCTGGGTGGCTCAGTTGGTTAGATTTTTCTAGTAGCCATTTTTCTTCATTTTTCTATTTTTCCTCCTTCTTTCTCTTTTCTTTCTTCCTTCCTTTTTCTTTTTCTTTCTTTCAAGTAGGCTCTGCACCCAGCATGGGTTTTAAATGCATGACCCTGAGATCGAGAGTATCATGCTGTCCTGACTGAACCATCCAGGTGTCCCACTAGTAGCCAATATTTTAATTTTTTTTTCATTATTTTAAAAAGTAAAACAGAGGGGTGCTTGGGTAGCTCAGTTGGTTAGGCGTCTGCCTTCAGCTCAAGTCATAATCCCAGGGTCTTGGGATTGAGCCTTACAACAGGCTCCCTGCTTAGTGGGGAAACTGCTTCTCCCTCTCCCTCTTGCTCTGTGAAATCAATCAATCAATCTTTAAAATTTAAAAATAAATAAATAAAATATTTTAAAAATAAAAAGTAAAACAGAAATAGGTGAAAATAATCTTAGTAATATGTTTTATTTAACCCATTATATCCAAAATACCATTTAAATATATGATTACTATAAAATGGTATTAATGAGATATTTTGCCTTCTTTATTTCTATACTAAGTCTTTGAAATTCAGTGTGTGTTTTACACATCTTATTTTGGACTAGCCACAGTTTAAGTCCTCAATGGCCACAGAGTGTTAATGACAACTATAGTGAATAGCACAGGATCTGGGCTCTTGAATAAGTCAGTCCCAGCCTCAGTTTTCCCCTGTGAAATACCATAACTCTTTCCAATCTATTTGTTGAGATTCTGTAAAAATAACTTACCACAAAATGCTAATAGCCACACAGCCACCAAGTCACACTGTTAAGGTTTTTTTAAACATTCTTGCTTATTCTAGGGGAACCTGACTGGCTCGGTAGGAAGAGAGCGCAACTCTTGATCTTAGGGTTGTGAGTTCTGGCCCCATGTTGGATGTAGAGATTACTTAAATAAATAAAACTTAAAGAAAGAAAAATCTTGCCTATTCTAAAAGAAAAATACTTTCCACATGTTTCACTTATCTTATTACTTGGTTTGTAATGTCCTCTTCCCAAATGTTAAATACAGCCTGATTCCATTATTAATTTAACAGCATCGACCAAATACAAATATGGCTTGTCCCTCTTCCTGCTTCCATTAAAATGAATGATCTGGTCACATAAATAAAATTGCATGATACCGTCAGTGCTATTGATCATCATCAATAACAGTTTTGTGACTGGTCTTGGTTTTGGTTCAGGGCCTCAGGTTAACCGGATTCTCCCCCTGAATCTCCCTACCTTCTGAAGAGATGTTTTGAAAGAATAGAGCATTGTTTCTAAGCACCGGGTCTTTTTGCAGAACCGCCTCTATCAAGCCATTCAGAGAGCTGATGATATCTTGGACCTGAAGTTCTGCATGGATGGAGTTCAGACTGCTTTGAGGAATGAAGATTATGAGCAGGCTGCAGCCCACATTCATCGCTACTTGTGCCTGGACAAGTCAGTCATTGAGCTCAGCCGACAGGGCAAAGAAGGTGACATCCATCCCAAACTGTTGATTTCTACGGTCGTTACAAGTATCTGTAATCTGGTTTAAGCACCTATAAATTCTGGTTTAGTTACAAGCATCTGTAATCTGAACAAGGCAAACTCACCCAAGAAAAGGGTGTCAGGCAATTTCCTTGTCTGATACTCAACCCTATAGAGGCTGTAGACTACCCTAGGACAGGTGTTGTTATTCTCATTTTATGAAAAAGGAAACTGAATCCAGATCTACTGTTCCTCTGGCCAGTGGGTTTTCACTTGACCATATCGCCTACTTAAAAAATCTTAACCTGGTTTTCTAGGCCTTCTATGATTTCAACCCACCCTGTCTTTCTCACTTTGTTTCATGCTATTCACTCATGTATCCATTCATTGTGCATGTATATAGAATACTGTGTATGCCAGAGTTTATATTGCTTGCAATACCCTAGAAATATTTTTTTCATCTTTTTATCTCTATTCCTTTGCTCATTTCATTCCCTTTGCCTGGAATGTATGTACTTGTTTTTCAGGTATCAAAACCCTGCCCATCTTTAAAAGATAGGATATCATTTCTGGGAAGACTTTTCTAATTACTTCAACTGAAATGGGACTTGGGGATACTTTTTATTACACTTATACACTTAGTTTGTTATAGTTACTTGTGCACAGATCTTATTTTTTTTCGTTTAATTAGAACTTCTGTGTATATTTCGAATGAATAGTGGTACACAAAGTGGCATGGACCTGAGAGAGTACCATTCTTTACATTATTTCCCATTTTCCTCCCATTGTGCAGGCAGCATGATTGATGCCAACCTGAAATTGCTCCAGGAAGCTGAGCAGCGTCTCAAAGCCATTGTAACAGAGAAGTTTGCCATTGCTACTAAGGAAGGGGATCTGCCCCAGGTGGAACGCTTCTTCAAGATCTTCCCATTGCTGGGTCTACATGAGGAGGGATTAAGCAAGTTCTCAGAATACCTTTGCAAGCAGGTATGGCCCCTGATTGCTTGTTAGGAGAGTGGTATGATTTTCTGTCTGCAGATTGGGGCACTGTGTGGATTCAGTTTCTGTGGATACTTCCTCACTTCTGGATTTAACTCCCCTTTCCTGCTCCCACTGTAGCAGGACTGGATGCATACATTCATTTAACACTTATCTAGGTATGGCCTAGACATCTACTGATGTACATTTATTTCTGACAGACCAAGTGAAAACATAAGAAAATTAAAATGCAAATTCTCTGACAAGTTGAATCACCCTTTTTAAGATGTCAGCCAGAAACTGGCTTCTTTTAAGAGCATTCAGAGTTGTTGGCTAGTTGTTTTCAGACTTCATAACCAGGATTGAGTCTCAAAATAAGCCACATTGAGATGAAGGAGGTGAGGTCACTTAAGGTTAAATCCTGAAAAAGAAACAGGTTTCAGTTAAAGTCTCAGCCCCTTCCCCTTGACGTTAGATAGAAAGATGCAAATCTCAGCAGACATGTGTGCAGAGGGTTATTGTTTATAACTATATGTCAGAGTACATCCTGCCACCTCCCCCCCAGCAAATTCTCTGTGATAGAACACTGTTCTGCATTAAGAAAAATGAGACAGTTCTGAATGGGCTGACTTGTTTCATTTTCTAACATATGGTTAAGTTAAATAACTATATGCAACATTTTGGCTTCAAATGACAGAGGTGGCAATAAAATACATGTTTGTATATGCATAGGGTATTTTTCAAAGGGTTAATGATGGTTTTCTCTGGAGAAGAGACTTAGGAGACTGAGAGACATAGGTAAAGGAAGAACTGCTTTTTACTGAGCACTCCTTTATTCCTTTTGAATACTTAAGTGTGTGTGTCTTAACCATTCTCAAAAATTTATTAAAAACAAAATATAAGGGGCGCCTGGGTGGCTCAGTGTGTTAAAGCCTCTGACTTCGGCTCAGGTCATGATCCTAGGGTCCTGGGATCAAGCCCTACATCAGGTTCTCTGCTCAGCGTGGAGCCTGCTTCCCCACCTCTCTCTCTGCCTGCCTCTCTGCCTACTTGTGATCTCTGTCAAATAAATAAAATCTTAAAAAATAAAACATAAGGGGATATGTGGGGCTGGCCATTTTTTAATCAGTACTTTGCCATCTTGACCTATAAATGGCTTCTACTTTAAATCCCTTTAAAACAAATAAAATCTTGGGGCACCTGGTGGCTCCGTGGCTTAAGCCTCTGCCTTCAGCTCAGGTCATGATCTCAGGGTCCTGGGATCTCTACTGTCAAATAAATTTTAAAAATGAATTATAAAATAAATTAAACCTGAAAAAATAAATAAATTTTTTTTTTTTGACAGACAGAGATCACAATTAGAGAGAGAGGGGAGGAAGCAGGCTCCCCGCTAAGCAGAAAGCCCGATGCGGGGCTTGATCCCAGGACCCTGGGATCATGACCTGAGCCAAAGGCAGAGGCTTTAACCCACTGAGCCACCCAGGTGCCCCAAATAAATCCCTTTAAAATCCCTTCTGCAGTACCCACATTCCTTGTCCTGCTCAATGAAGCACCATTTTTGTTTGTTTGGGTTTTTTTTAGGATTTTACTTATCTGACAGAGAGAGACAGCCAGAGAGGGAAACAGGCAAGGGGAATGGGAGAGGGAAAAGCAGGTTTCCTGCTGAGCAGGGAACCCGATACAGGGCTCGATCCCAGGACCCTGGGACCATGACCCAAGCTAAAGCAGACACTTAACCACTGAGCCACCTCGGCGCCCTCAATGAAGCACCATTAATGATAACTTTGAGTTATCCTTTGAGGTGATTATTGGAAGTGGGGACACTCTCCTTTGGCTAATGGCAATACATACCTTCAAAGAAAAGGAAAGCATTATTTATATCTTTGATTTAAAGAAGAGTTATCACTATGCTCAAGTTCTTTGTCTTGCCTGAGGCCCAGACAACTCAGAGCCCCCAAGGGATGTTCCTCTGTCCTCTCTAAGCTTTCAAGCATCAAAGCAAACATGGGAAAAGAAAGTCAAGGGAGGTCTTTTTGGAAAACTGAAACTAGCCTTTGATCTGAGAATTGTGGATTTTCCACTTTTCAGGTGGCCACTAAATCTGAGGAAAATCTGCTGTTGGTGCTGGGGACAGACATGAGTGATCGGAGAGCTGCAGTCATCTTTGCAGATACACTCACTCTTCTTTTTGAAGGTAAATCTTCTTTTCCACTCAAGAGAGACTGGAGACTTCACCACTTAACACCTACACCCTAGGTTTTCTTCTCCCCTTGCTAGCCTGATGCCTTCATTTTACTCCTAGGCTTGCTGTGTATTGATTGCTACATTGGAGAATTAACCCTTTTTTTAAAAGATTTTATTTATTTATTTGACAGAGAGAGAGATTACAAGTAGGCAGAGAGGCAGGCAGAGAGAGGGGAAGCAGGCTCCCCGCTGAGTGGAGAGCCCGATGCAGGGCTTGATCCCAGGACCCTGAGATCATGACCTGAGCCAAAGGCAGAGGCTTAACCCACTGAGCCACCCAGGCGCCCCTGGAGAATTAACTTTTTAATTCAGTATTTAATTAGCAAAAATTAGTCTCTCAAGTCTTTTAATCCACCCTATTCCTCAAGACCCAAATGCTAAGAGTAAATTTAACCATAAAGTACATTATTGGGAAGAGAGTGATGCTGATTTCTAAAGATGCTCCTGTTAAACTATCATACATAAAGTAAATGCCTTCTGATTTGCCAAGCACTGTATATATTAAACAGACAAATTTGCTTAGCAATTCCCAGCACTGGCAAGAACCATTTGTATTCATTTGGGGAGGTGAAATAGCATTAAAGGGTTGAGTTAGACCCCAGGTCAGTCCTGGATAGAAGAAAGGAGTTTATTTTGTGGAAGGAATATTTGGAATCCAGCCCTCTCATTTTCTCCATTCTAGGTATTGCCCGCATTGTGGAGACCCACCAGCCAATAGTGGAGACCTATTATGGGCCAGGGAGACTTTATACTCTGATAAAATACCTGCAGGTGGAATGTGACAGACAAGTGGAGAAAGTGGTGGACAGGTTCATTAAGCAGCGGGACTACCACCAGCAGGTGAGCGGGGGAAGCTGCAGGGGGGGTTGGACACAGTGTGAGCCAGCGATACTGAATGCAATAAATTTAAGGTGCGATAGGGAAGGGATGAAAACAGAGGTAGATAGAAAAATACGTGCTAAATGCAAACTGCCTGCATCTTGCCTCTCAGCAACTTACTTTGGATTTGAGGTATTCTGATGATGTAGTACAAGACTGAGAAAGAAGTAGAAAGGGCTTCTTGAAAGAAACACAATGCAGAAACATTAGAGCACCTCTCTATCACAGAATGTGCAATAGTACCTTCTAGTGATACAAAGAGAATTCTATTTCTTAAGGTCCTGTTAAATGTCAAGTCATTTGTCTCAGATTTCTCCTTAGTTCTTTAAGTGCTCACAGTAACACTTGCTTTTTTTGTCAACTTTATTTCTCCTTTCCTTTGAGCAGAGGAAGTAAGTAGGATTTAGAAATAGGGGTAGCCATTCGGCTTTATTTCTAGAACTCTAAGAGAGTACACAGTAGTTCATTCGAACACCATTAACATCACTTCTAAGTGCAATAATAGAGGAGAGCATTAGCATCTAAATCAAAAGTAAATTTTTGGCTCATCATCCTGATAGCCTACTTTTGGCCTGCCTATTAAGCAACTAAACTTAAACATTCTTTTATGCCAGAAGTTTGGAGGGACCAGCAAGAGGGAGATAGAAGGAGGGTGGGGAAGAACATTCTCATTTCTTTGGTATATTGCAGTTCCGGCATGTCCAGAATAGCTTGATGAGAAATTCTACAACAGAAAAAATAGAACCAAGGTAATAACCCTCTTTTTCTTAGCCCATAGGAGTTTGAATTGGTAATCATGTATCATTCAGAGACTGCTCTATTACTATGTGATATGTGTTTTAGAAATACTCTATGACTCAAGCTTTTTTTTTTCTAATAAAAATATGCTTATTAAAATTCAAACATTAAAAAATGTGTTCATTTAATCAGTAAATTTTTACTGAGTACACATTTTGGGTCAAACACTGGTCTTTGGTACTGGGGATGTGGCAGCAAGCAAAGTAAGCAAACCAGACATAATTCTTTCCTTGTGGCACCTGTAGTCTATAAAGTAGATAATAATAATACCTAACATATATATGTAGTGTTTACTATATGGCATACATTGTTTTATTATATCTTAACAAATATTTATTTTTTTATGCCTTTTTTAAGATTTTATTTATTTATTTGACAGAGAGAAAGAGACCAGCAGAGAGAGAGGGAGAAGCAGGCTCCCTCTGAGCAGAGAGCCCAATGCGGGGCTCGATCCCAGGACCCCGAGATCATGACCTGAGCCAAAGGCAGAGGCTTAACCCACTGAGCCACCCAGGCACCCCTTTATGTCTTAACAAATATTCAGGCATTTATTCAGGGGTTTCTCAGCCTATTACTATTGTCATTTTGGCTAGATAATTCTTTGGTAGGGTGGACCGTGCTGTGTATTGTTAAGATGTTTAGTAGTAGCATTCTTGGCCTCCACCTACTAGATGCTGGTAGCATGATGTCACCAGACACTGCCAAATGTCTTGGGGGCAGAGGATGGGATGAAAATCACCTTCAGTTGAGGGTCACTGATTTAATCAAGAGACTTTTTTTTACAGAGGAGGAGACTAAGGCCTGAAAAGGTCAAGTGACTGGCCCAAGGTCATACAGCTAGAAGATTGCAGAGCCAGGAATAGAATCCAAGCAGTCCTACTCTAGAGTTCATATTGTTAATCATTATGATATACTACATGTAGGGTGCAGGAGAGCATGTAATAAAGGGATCTAACTTAGCTGATTAAGTTCAAGGAAAAGTCTCAGGAAATGACCTTAGATCTAAGACCTTAAGAGTAACTAGAAATGGGGTGCCTGGGTGGCTCAGTCGTTTAAGCCTTTGCCTTCAGCTCAGGTCATGATCCCAGAGTCCTGGGATCAAGCCCCATATCAGGCTTCCTGCTCTGCAGGCAGCCTGCTTCTCCCTCTCCCTCTGCCTCTCTGCTTGTGCTCACTTGTGTGCTCTCTTTGTGTCAAATAAATAAACAAAATCTTTTAAAAAAAAAAAAAGTGACTAGGAATAAGATGTGAAGAGTTTTCCAGGTAGAACAGGGAAAACATATGCAAAGTCACTGTGTATTTGAAAAACTGAAAGAAGAGCAGTGTAGTTGAAGTACAGAGTTGGGGAGAACCTGGTCTGAGGTAAATCCCAGACAGGTCATTAGAGTCAGACCATTCAGGGTCCTATATCCTAAGTGCAGTGGAAATCATGTGATTACAGTATGACCACATCTATGTTTTGAAAAGTTCTTGTGGAGTTCAGTATGGAAAATGAGCTAATTTGTGCGTATAATGTGAGGGAGGGATTCAACTTCATTCTTTTTTTATTTTATTTTATTTATTTATTTGACAGAGATCACAAATAGCCAGAGAGACAAGTGGGGGGCGGGAGGGGGAAGAAGGCTCCCTGCTGAGAGCCCTATGTGGGGCTCGATCCCAGGACCCTGAGATCATGACCTGAGCCAAAGGCAAGAGGCTTAACCCACTGAGCCACCCAGGCACCCCAACTTCATTCTTTCTAATGTGGAGATCAGTCATCATCACAGCACAATTTGTTGAAAAGACTATTCTTACTAAATTGTCTGACCACTTCTGTTGGAGATCAGTTGACCATAATGTGAGGATTTCTGGACTCTAAACTAATCTATATGCCTGTCCTTAATGCCAGTACCCCACTGTCCTCACACTGTACCATTATAGTAAGTTTTCAAATTGGGAAGTATGAGTCCTTCAACTTTGTCAACTTTTTCAAGATTGTTTTGGCTTTTCATCTGAATGAGCATGGGTCACAGTTTAATAGTGTATCCTAAAATCCCACCACAGCTAAAAAGAGGTTGGGGAGGTGTGGTTCCTTTCATGTGAAGCATAGGTAATTTTTACTCAAACCACTAGCAAAAATACACCTCCCATTCTCTTATTTAGCCCTGACAGTATTTTAGTGGTGAGTGGTTCAGGTGAAACAGTTAAGTGGAGTATGTGGTTGAAGCTGTCTCTGAGTATAATCGGGCCAGCAGAGCCAGGATGACTATCTGGCAGAGCTGACCCTTCTGGGCCCGGTGGGAGAGGGAGTTTGGGACTATGTTTGCCCTGTAGTTCTTATATCTGGGAATCCAGTGTCCTCCTTCTTACTCCTGCTGTATGTATCTCAGGGAACTGGACCCTATCCTGACTGAGGTCACCCTCATGAATGCCCGCAGTGAGCTGTACTTACGCTTCCTCAGGAAGAGGATCAGCTCTGATTTTGAGGTGGGGGACTCCATGGCCTCAGAAGAAATAAAGCAAGGTAAAAGGCATTTCCCATATTTTC
>PISX010007619.1:77315-87911 GCA_004024625.1 Mellivora capensis | reverse complement strand
GACAAAGAATCTATACTCAGAAAACTATAAAGTACTAATGAAAGAAATTGAGGAAGACACAAAGAAATGGAAAAATGTTCCATGCTCATGGATTGGAAGAACAAATATTGTGAAAATGTCTATGCTGCCTAAAGCAATCTACACATATAATGCAATCCCTATCAAAATCCCATCAAGTTTTTTCAAAGAAATGAAACAATCCTAAAATATTTATGGATTCAGAAAAGACCTCAAATAGCCACAGAATATTGAAAAAGAAAGCCAAAATTGGTGGCATCACAATTCCAGACTTCAAGCTCTATTACAAAGCTGTCTTCATCAAGACAGTATGGTACTGGCACAAAAACAGACACATTGATCAATGGAACAGAATAGAGAGCCCAGAAATAGACCCTCAACTCTATGGTCAACTAATCTTTGACAAAGCAGGAAAGAATATCCAATGGAAAAAAGACACCCTCTTCAATAAATGGTGTTGGGAAAATTGGACAGCCACATGCAGAAAAATGAAATTGGACCATTTCCTTACACCACACATGAAAATAGACTCAAAATGGATGAAGGACCTCAATGTGAGAAAGGAATCCGTCAATATCCTTGAGGAGAACACAGGCAGCAACCTCTTTGACCTCAGCCACAGCAACTTCTTCCTAGGTACATCACCAAGGCAAGTTTGGAAGCAAGGGCAAAAATGAACTATTGGGATTTCATCAAGATCAAAAGCTTTTGCACAGCAAAGGAAACAGTCAACAAAACCAAAAGACAACTGACAGAATGGGAGAAGATATTTGCAAATGACAATCAGATAAAGGGCTAGTATCCAAAATCTATGAAGAGCTTAGCAAACTCAACACCCAAAGAACAAATAACCCAATCAAGAAATGGGCAGAGGACATGAAAAGACATTTCTGCAAAGAAGACATCCAGATGGCCAACAGACACATGAAAAAGTGCTCCACATCACTCGGCATCAGGGAAATACAAATCAAAACCACAGTGAGATACCACCTCACATCAGTCAGAATGGCTAAAATTAACAAGTCAGGAAATGACAGATGCTGGCGAGGATGCGGAGAAAGGGGAACCCTCTTACACTGTTGATGGGAATGCAAGCTGGTGCAACCACTCTGGAAAACAGTGTGGAGGTTCCTGAAAAAACTGAAAATAGAGCTTCCCTATGACCCAGCGATTGCACTACTGGGTATATACCCTAAAGATACAAATGTGGTGCTCCAAAGGGGCATGTGCACCCGAATGTTTATAGTAGCAATGTCCACAATAGCCAAACTATGGAAGGAATCTATATGTCTATCAACAGATGAATGGATAAAGAAGAGGCGATATATATATACAATGGAATACTATGCAGCTATCAAAAGAAATGAAATCTTGCCATTTGCGACAACGTGGATGGAACTAGAGGGTATTATGCTTAGTGAAATAAGTCAGTCAGAGAAAGACAACTATCATATGATCTCCCTGATATGAGGAAGTGGAGATGCAACATGGGGGGGTTTGGGGGGTAGGAAAAGAAAAAATGAAAGAAGATGGGATTGGGAGGGAGACAAACCATAAAAGACCCAATCTCAAAAAAAAGACCGAGGGTTCCTTGCTGGGAGGAGGGAGAGGGTGGTGAGGATATGGACACTGGGGAGTGTATGTGCTATGGTGAGTGCCGTGAAATGTGTAAACCTGGTGATTCACAGACCTGTACCCCTGGGGATAAAAATACATTATATATTTATAAAAAAAATTAAAAATTAATAAAAAAAGAGAAAAAATGTAAAAAAATATTTGAGACTAATTTTTGATATTTAGTAATAAAAACTAGCAATTTATCATGTCTTCTCAAAAGTGATACATGGTACTTCACATACATGATCTCACCTAATTGTCTCATAAATTTAGGCAGGCATTATCGCCATTATCATTTTTACATGAGGAAACAGTTTTGTAAAATGACACAACTGACAATTGGCAGAATCAAGATTTGAATCTAGGATCCCACACTAAATTCTAGCTCTTCCTTTATATTGTATTGATTAAATACCTCCCTTCTCATGTGGAAAGTCTTTATTCCTGTGATCTTCTGGAAAATGTAGGGTCATCTAATCATACAGACAAGGTTGTCAAAACCAACCTTCCACCCATTATGTGATTTCCTTTCTTACTAGAGATAGATGCCTCACAATATCAGTCAAGTTGTTTATGTGATAGCCCATTCTATTAATACAATCATATTTTCTAGCAAGTTTGTCCTTAAATGGAGTGAAGTGTGCTTCTTATAATGCCTTCTTCTAGTTCTGCTCTCTGGACCTAATTTGTGTGAAGCTTAATTACTCTTCCACATTACTACCCCTGAAATCCTTTAAGACAGTATTTGTCCCTTATCCAACTCTAAAAATATAACTCTTTATACACTTCATCTTTCTTGGTATTCTTCTTATATTGCTCAAGTTTACCAATTCCCTTATAAAATCAAGTATTAAAATTCAGTCAACTATTCAAAAGTGTCCTGACCAGTAAAGAATATGACGTGGTTTTTTTTTGCCAAGATTTTGAAATTTAACTTTTAATAATGTGGACCAGGTTTACATATTGGTTTTATTGAACTTGAGATTCAGTGAAAACCTCAGTTATGTTTTTTCATATGAAATTTTACAAAACAAGTTTATAAACATTTATCATTTAAAAATACTTGGGTTTTTTATTTTAATTGCTTGAGAAAATTTTGAATTCTGATTTCAATCCTCCCCCACCTGCCAAACTAAGGAACTCCACATTTGCTTTATATTTGATAATCTGTCTTCAATATCTGTAATCCTGAGCATTGATAACAAAACTGAACAGAAGTGAGACATGGTCAGGGCATTCTGATCCCATAAGGAGAGTGTTGAGTGACATGGAGCCCTTCCTCATTCTCTGGTACTCCTGTTCTCTAGATTTCCTGGTGGAGAGAGTAAAAAAGATGGAAATCACTTAAGGCTTATTCCTCTCAGCTTTCATTGCCACCTTTAGCAATTATCATAAAGACCAGCTTAAGTGTCAGTTTTCCTCTGTGATACTTGGTTTTCAATACAGATTTTTACAAGTGATGATTCATTTATTCAATTTGTATTTACTATAGCTTAACGCAGTATGGTATTACTTGAGAACATGCTTGAGGGCATGGTTTTCAGAATCAGACCTAAAACTGGTTCTAACAGTGGCTCACCACCATTTAGCTCTATAATCTTGGACAAGTTGTTTAAACCTTTCAAAATCCCAGTTTTCTCATTTGAAGGTAGATGTGGTTCTTCCTACCCTCATAGTGGTTTTAAGCTCTGGATGAGGCATATGTTCCAGCCTGGTCCACCTGGACCAGGTTCACAGGTCAAAAAAGGATAGAAATATTTTCTTTCATTGAGCTCTTACTGTGTGGTAGGCAATCTACAAGGAACTGGGGAGATAAATGGGAGAGAATATTTCTCCCTAAGGAATTTAGGACTAGGTAGCTTTGTTAAATATAATCTTCAGACCTTTTAAAAATGGTGTAATCCAGAAACTAGCCAGAATTCCTGGGATCAGTGTAATCCACTCCACAGGACTGATTACAGTGGCATTTGATTGGAGATCCCAGCCAGTGCCCTTGCATCTAAAAACCCAAGATGGTGGCCTTGCCTGGCCAGGGAGAATACTGTGCACTTTTGCCTGATTCAGTCCCCAAAGAACTTTGCCAGCCTTGGGACCTATTCTACAGCTTCAACTGGGCAGGAAAGTTAGTTTATAGCCCCTCCTAAAGCAAAGTACAACCTCCAGCTGGTCTGACCAAGAAACCAAGCAAGAGTTCTTGGGAATCTGCATAGCTCATCTGAGTAGAGGCTACAGCTAGTGGCCCTGCACACTGGCAGAACCAGGGTAGTGACCCATCAGGTCAGGGAGTGTGGGGCAGAGTTCTGCCTAATTTGATCCCCATACAAGAGTCTTCCTGGATTTGGAGCCTGTACAGTGGGCCCTACCAGGCCAGGAAACTAATTCACAGCCCTGCCCACTGTTGAATACAGCCCTTAGCTCATCCAAGCTGGGAACAACCAGAACCACAAAGTTGTGTAGCCCATCTTACAGTCTCACTTACAGTAGTGTTTAAACAGAGAGCAAAGCCAGCAGCTCTCCATATCTGCAGAGCAAAATCAGGCTCCACTGAGCCAAGAAATTCAGTATGTAGTCTACCTAATTCAGGTCCACATGCTGTCCTTGGGGCCCATTCTGCTGTTCCATTGGGCAGCAAAGATAATATACAGCCTTGCCTCCTGCAGAGGTCCTAATCATCAAGGAAGACTGACCAGAAAAACTGAACTGTGGAGCCCATCCCACAGCCTCCATTAGACAGGGAACCATGCCAGCAGCACTATTCAACTGTTTTTAGCCAATGCTGTACCACCCGCCCCCAGGGTTAAGGCAGAGGCATTGCCCAAAAAGACCCTGATAGCAAGCTCCATGGGCCCAAGGATGCCATCAGCTGACATGCCCAGAACTTTAAGCTGAGCTGACTGGTGAAGGACTGCCAAAACAAACCTATCAAGTCTGAAAGCTTCCTCTGATGCACGGATACAATATAAGAGATAAACATGACACAACCAAAAGAAACTAATAAAGCTCCAGTAAGTGACTCTAAAAAAATAGAGATCTATGAACTTGCAAAGAATTTGGAATAATCACATTAAAGAAGTTCAGTGAACCACAAGACACTCAGCAACTAAATGAAAGTTAGAAAACAGTGTGCGTACAAAACAGTGGTTCAACAAAGAAATAGAAACCATAAATGAACAAACCTGACAGAAATCCTAGAGCTGAAGAATGACTGAAAAAAAATCAACAGATAATTTCAACAGCAGACTTGAACACACACAAGAACCAGTGACTTAGAGCACCTGATTGAAATTCTCTATGCAGAGGAACAAAAAGAAAAGAGAATGAAAAGCAATGAAGAAAGCTTTGAGGACTTCTGGGACACCATATGTGTAAATACACACATTACAGAATTATTAGAGGTGAAGACAAGGGGAAAAGAAATGGACATCCAGTCCATGAGGCCCAAAGAATACCAAATTGGTTGAATCTGAAAAAGGCTACACTGAGACATATTGTAGTTAAATTGTTAAAAGTCAAAGACAAAGTATTTTAAAAGACACAAGAGAAAAGTAACAGGACACATATAATAGAACCCTCATAAGACTATAAGTGAATTTTTCAAAAGTAAATTTTCAGGCCAGGAGAAATGGTATGATAATTAAAAATATTGGGGAAAAAACCCTGTTGCTCCAGAATACTATACCCAGAAAAGCTGTCCTTTAAGAAATGAAGAAGAGAGGACTTAAAAAAAAAAAAAAAGGAAGAAGAAGAAGAAGCTAAGTGAGTTAAAATCCCTAGACCTCTCTCTTATAGGAAATGCAAAGAAGAGTTCTTCAACCAGAAGTAAAAGGGTTTAATTAATATCATAAAAATATATGAAGCTAAATTCACTGGTAAATGTAAGTCTTGTCAAAATCCGATTCTCTAATATGGTACTGGTAGAATATACTTTCCTTACAACTCTAAAGTTAAAAAAGTATTAAAATAACCATAACTATAATTGGTTATTAAATATACAATATAAACATATGTAAATTCCAATATCAATAAACTAAAATGGGGGGGGGAGTAAAAATTAAAGTTAATATGTTAACAGCCTAAAATAGAGTGTTATAAAGTATTTTAAGTAAATCTCATGGTAATCACAAAGAAAAAAACCTGTAGAAGTTACACAAAAGATTATGGCAAAGCGATCAAAGTATATCATCACAAAATGTCTTCACATCATAAAGGAAACCAGAGTGAGAGGAAACATTCTAAAAAATAGAAAACAATTAACCAAGTGGAAATAGTAACTTCTCATTTGTCAAAAATTACTTTAAAACATAAGTAGACTATACTCAGGACACTTGGGTGGCTCAGTAGGTTAAAGCCTCTATCTTGGGCTCAAGTCATGATCCCAGGGTCCTGGGATTGAGCCCCACATCGGGCTCTCCACTTAATGGGGAGCCTGCTTCCTCCTCTCTCTGTCTCTGCCTGTCTCTCTGCCTACTTGTGATCTCTGTTTGTCAAATAAATAAATAAATAAAATCTTTAAAAAACAAAACAAAACAAAACAAGAACACAAGTAGACTATACTCTCCAATCGAAAATACAGAATGGCAAATGGATTAAAAAAAAAGTCCCAATGATATGTTGCCTATAACACTAACTATTAAAGAAACATATAGAATTAAAGAATTAAATTAACATTAAAGAAACATATAGATGGACAGAGAAGGGATGGAAAAAGATATTTCAAACAAACAGTAACCAAAAGAGAGCAGGGGTAGCTATACTTATACCAAATACATTGATCTTTAAATTAAAAATGGTCACAAGAGACAAAGATCATTATATAATAATAACTAAGTTAATCCATCAAGATATAAATAAGTATGTATGCACCTAATATCAAATCACCTAAATATATAAAGCAAAAACCAAAAGAACTAAAAGGAGAAATAAGCACTAGTAATTACTCAACAGTAATTGTTGAGAAATTTATTATCCTACTCTCAATAATAGATCATTCAGGTAGAGAATCAATAAGGAAACAGTGGATATGAACAGCACTACTGACCAAATGGACCTAACAGGTACATACAGAACATTTTATTTAGCTACAGCAGAATATACATTCTTTACCAGTGCCCACAGAACATTTTCAGGATAGACCATATGTTAGGCCACAAAATAAGCCTTAGCAAATTTAAGAAGATTGAAATCATACAGAATATATATTGAACACAATGGTATGAAATTAGAAATAACAGGAAGAAAGCAAAAAAATTCATAAATACATGAAAATTAAACAACACTCAGTTGAATGACCAGTGGATCTCAGAAGAAGTTAAGGGGAAATTAAAAAGTACCTCAAGGTGAAGAAAAATAGAAACAAACATACCAAAACTAATGGTATGCAACAAAAGCTATTTTAAGAGCAAAGTTTATAGCTTTGAAATAAAAATACAAAGAATAAGAATAATAATGTAACTTTACACCTTAGTGACTAGAAAAAGAACAAACTAAACCCAAAGTTAGCAGAAGGAAAGAAATAATGAAGACTAAGTAGAAATAAATGAAAAAGAGAACACAAAAGCAATAGAAAATATTAACAAAACTAACAGTTGTTTCTTCGGAAAGACAATTTAGTTAGATTCACCAAGATAAAAAAAGAGGACCCAAGTCAACAAAATGATACATGAAAGAGGAAGCATTACAACTGATATCACAGAAATACAAAGATTCTTAGGAAGCTATTATGAATTATAAACCAAAAAACTAGAAGAAATGGTTTTGTTCAACCTACTAAGACTGAATCAGGAAAAAATAGAGAATCTGAATAAATCAATTAGTAGTATGGAGATTGAATCATGAATCAAAAAAGTCTCCCAACAGAGAAAAGGCCAGGATCAGATGGCTTCACTGGTGAGTTTTACCAACATTTAAAAAATAATTAGTGCCAGTCTTTCTCATACTCTTTCAAAATTCAAAGAGGGAACATACCCAAACTCATTTTACAGGGATAATGTCACCCTGATACCAAAGCCAAATAAAGACACTGCAAGAAAGAAAAACTATAGGCCAATATCCCTGATAAATATAAATGCAAAAACTCAAAAAATACTACCTAATCAAATTCAGCCACACATTAAAAGAATCATACACCATGGTCAAGTGGGATTCATCCCAGGGTTTTAAATTGGTTTAACATACACAAGTCTATAAATGTAGTTCATTTGTTCTGTTAATAGAATGAAAGATAAAAATCATATGACTATAGCAATACATGCAGAAAAAATGCATCTGACAAAATTAATCATCTGTTCATAATAAAAGTTTTCATCACATTAGGTATAGAAGGAACACACCACAGCCTGATAAAAGCCATATATTACAAGCCCACAGCTAACATTAAACCCAATATGAAAGGTTAAAAGCATTTCTTCCAAGATCAGAAACACAACAAGAGTGCCTACACTCACCCTACCTATTCAGCATATTACTGGAAGTCCTAGTCATACCAATCAGGCAAGAAAAAGAAATAAAAGATATCCAAATTGGAAAGGAAGAAGTAAAATTGTCTCTATTTGCAGATGTTGTGATTTTACTTTATTTTATTTTAAAGATTTTATTTATTTATTTTATATATATAGAGAGAGACAGTGAGAGAGGGAACACAAGCAGAGGGAGTGGGAGAGGGAGAAGCAGGCTTTCTGCAGAACAGGGAGCCCAAGGCGGGACTCCATCTCAAGATGCTGGGACCATGACCTGAGCTGAAGGCAAACGTTTAATGACTGAGCCACTGTTATATCTAGAAGAGTGAGTTATGCAGATGGACACCACATTCAGTAGGCCAAATTGAGGAGTCTTTACTAAAAAGCCGGTGGCTGCGAGGGGGCTCATGCACTCCAAAATCTCTCAGCCCTGAATGAGTTCAGGGGTAGACTTATAAAGGCATAGACCATTGCTGTTGCCAGTTTCTAAAAATTGCCAAGTGCAATATAGAAGAAAAATGCTGGGTTAACCATTTGTATGTCTTCTTTGGAGAAGTATCTGTTCATGTCTTCTGCCAATTTTTTGACATGATTATCTGTTTTGTGTGTGTTGAGTTTAAGGAGTTCTTTATAGATCTTGGATATCAGCCCTTTGTCTGTAGTGTCATTTGCAATTATCTTCTCCCATTCCGTGGGTTGCTTCTTTGTTTTCACTTGACTGTTTTCTTTGCTGTGCAGAACCTTTTGATCTTGATGAAGTCTGAAAAGTTCATTTTCGCTTTTGTTTCCTTTGCCTTTGGTGACATGTCTTAAAAAGAAGTTGCTGTGGCCGATGTTGAAGAGGTTGCTGCCTATGTTCTCCTTTAGGAGTTTGATAGATTCTTGCCTCACACTGAGGTCTTTTATCCATTTTGAGTTTATCTTTGTGTATAGTGTAAGAGAATGGTTGAGTTTCATTCTTCTATACATAGTTGTCCAATTTTCCCAGCACCACTTATTGAAGAGGGTTGAAGATTATTTGACCACAGCATTGAGGGTCCATATTTGGGCTCTCTGTTCCACTGGTATATTTGTCTGTTTTTGTGCCAGTACCATGCTATCTTGGTGATCACAGCTTCGTAGTAAAACTTGAGATCAGGCAATGTGATGCCCCCAGTTTTTTCTTTTTCAACATTTCCTTAGCAATTCAGGGTCTCTTCTGGTTCCATACAAATTTTAGGATTGTTTGTTCCATCTCTTTGAAAAATGCCAGTGGAATTTTGATTGGGATAGCAATGAAAGTATAGATTGCTCTAGGCAGTATAGACATTTTAACAATGTTTATTCTTTCGATCCATGAGCATGGAACACTCTTCCATCTTTTTGTGTCTTCTTCAATTTCTTTCATGAGTGTTCTGTAGTTCCTTGAGTACCTCTTTGGTTAGGATTATTCCCAGGTATCTTATGGTTCTTGGTGCTATAGTATATGGAATAGATTCTCTAATTTCCCTTTCTGTATTTTCATTGTTAGTGTATAAGAAAGCAACAGATTTCGTACATTGATTTTGTATCCTGCCACATTACTGAATCACTGTCTGAGTTCTAGTAGTTTGGGGGTGTGGAGTCTTTTGGGTTTTCCATATAAAGTATCATGTCATCTGTGAAGAGAGAGAGTTTGACTTCTTCTTTGCCAATTTGAATACCTTTTATTTCTTTTTGTTGTCTGATCACTGTTGCTAGGACTTCTACTACTATGTTGAACAACAGTGGCAAGAATGGACATCCTTGTCATGTTCCTGATCTCAAAGGGAAGGCTGTCAGCTTTTCCCCATTGAAGATTATATTTGCTGTGGGTTTTTCATAGATAGATTTTATGAAGTTGAGGAATGTTCCCTCTATCCCTATACTTTGAAGTGTTTTAATCAGGAATGGATGCATACAAATGGCTAACAGACACATGAAAATATGTTCATCATCATTAGCCATCAGAGATTAAAATCAAAACCACATTGAGATACCACCTTACACCAGTTAGAATAGCCCAAATCAGCAAGACAGTAAACAACAAGTGTTGGAGAGGATGTGGAGAAAGGGGAACCCTCTTACACTATTGGTGGGAATGCAAGTTGGTGCAGCTACTTTGGAAAACAATGTGGAGATTCCTTAAGAAATTAAAAATAGAGCTACCCTATGACCCTGCAATTGCACTACTGGGTATTTACCCCAAAGATACAGATGTAGTGAAAAGAAGGGCCATCTGTACCCCAATGTTCATAGCAGCAATGGCCACAGTCGCCAAACTGTGGAAAGAACCAAGATGCCCTTCAGCGGACGAATGGATAAGGAAGATGTGGTCCATATACACTATGGAGTATTATGCCTCCATCAGAAAGGATGAATACCAGACTTTTGTAGCAACATGGACGGGACTGGAAGAGATTATGCTGAGTGAAATAAGTCAAGCAGAGAGAGTCAATTATCATATGGTTTCACTTATTTGTGGAGCATAACAAATAACACGGAGGAC